>SSNS01000147.1:471402-512039 GCA_006937985.1 Aphyosemion australe | reverse complement strand
ACACTGGAAAACATAGTTAATAGCTTAAACTCATCTACCTGTTGTCTTGATATACTGCCAACAAACTTCTTTAAAAAGGTTTTTAATTGCTTGAAAGATGATGTACTGAAAATTACTAATTACTCCTTAAAATCAGGTATTTTTCCTACTTCATTAAAAACTGCTGCTGTCAAGCCTCTTCTAAAGAAAAGCAAACTAGATCCCTTAGAGATGAATAATTATAGACCAATCTCTAGTCTCCCCTTCATTGGGAAAATTGTTGAAAAAGCAGTTATGATCCAGCTGAACAACTTCCTGGAGACAAACAACCTCCTGGATGGTTTTCAGTCAGGCTTTAGACAACACCACAGCACTGAGACAGCACTGATTAAGGTATTAAATGATATCCGTATGAATACAGATTCAGGCAAAACATCTGTTTTAGTGATGCTCGATCTCACTGCAGCTTTTGATACTGTGGATCACAACATACTATTAGATAGACTCATAAACTGGGTGGGACTATCAGGTACAGTCCTTAGTTGGTTCCAATCATACCTTGCTGACAGGGGTTATGTTGTTTCTATTGGTGAACATAGATCAAAGCAGATCACTATGACATGTGGTGTCCCCCAAGGCTCCATTCTTGGGCCACTGCTCTTCAACCTCTACATGCTCCCCCTGGGTCAGATCATATACAACAACAACATTGCCTATCATAGTTATGCAGATGACACCCAGATCTATCTAGCTCTATCACCTAATGAATCCGGTCCCCTAGACTCACTCTGTCAGTGCCTAGAGCAAGTCAATGACTGGATGAAGTCAAGTTTCCTTCAGTTAAACAAAGACAAGACAGAAGTTATTGTCTTTGGGAGTAAAAAACCGAGGATGGAAGTTATTGCTCAACTTGGCTCCAGAGGAATAAAGACTAAGACTCAGGTTAGAAACCTTGGTGTTACCATTGACTCAGACCTGAGCTTCACTGGTCACATAAAGGCTATAACCAGATCAGCGTTTTATCATCTCCATCAATTAGCAAGACTCAGAGGTCTCATGTCGAAACAAGACCTAGAGAAACTCATTCATGCGTTCATCTCCAGCAGACTAGATTATTGCAATGGTCTCCTGACTGCTCTTCCCAAAACAGCCGTAAAACAACTGCAGCTTATTCAGAATGCTGCTGCTAGGGTCCTAACGAGAACTAAGAGAACTGAGCACATCACCCCTGTTCTAAAAACTCTGCACTGGTTACCAGTAAACTACAGAATCGATTTTAAAGTGCTTCTACTAGTCTATAAATCACTCAATGGTATGGGGCCTAAGTACATGTTGGATCTCCTTCCTGTATATACACCTAGCAGAGCTCTCAGATCCCTAGACAGCAGTCAGCTGGTAGAACCTCGGGTCAGAACCAGACAGGGAGAAGCTGCTTTTAGTCACTATGCTGCTCATAGATGGAATCAGCTTCCCTATGACCTCAAACAGGCCCCAACTCTAGTAACTTTTAAATTAAAATTAAAAGCCTTCATGTATTCATTAGCCTATGATTGAATGTTTCTTATGCTGCTCCTTCTGCACTGTTTACTGCTAAACTTTTTTGACTATGTCTTTTATCTAATTGTCTGAATTATTTCTTTGTGTATTTTGATTAATGATTTTGTTGCTCCTGCTCTGTAAAGCACATTGAATTGCCTCCATGTTTGAAATGTGCTATACAAATAAAGCTGCCTTGCCTTGCCTTGCCTTTTGCTTCGATCTGAATGGTATTGAGGAGGAATTGCTCCAAAAAATGTCTCTGACACGCATCTGTCTACTTCTTTCCATCGCGGAAATCTGCGGAGCTGCAGTATTTGATCCACTTATTGTCAGACTTGACAATAGTAACTAAGGGGGGCGGGGCTCGGCGAAAGGTCAATTAAAGAATTTAATGTAGTTTAACATCCTAAACAGTTTTTATCATATTCAAAAACTTAAACTGTTCAAAAAGCCCCTCCTTCACTTGAGTCACAGATGTTTCTTAGACATTATTTCCCTGAATAAAAATGGTTACAGTTGCATACATTTGGATTTTTATGATGGGTACGCTTGTGCAAACAGAACTGTGCCAAGAATGGAGCCTTGAGGGTCTCCCTCTGGAAAGCTAGCATACAAAGATATGTATATTTTTTATTTTGTTAGGATAAGTGATTCTTTGGATCTGCTTATTTCCTGCTACCAGGACACACACAGACATCCAACCCGCTTGATGCTGTCTTGTGTTCACTGAAAACTGGAGATAAAACAAGAATAAAGACTGAATCAGCTCCATGAGTTGAATTTACAGTATGCAGGACTGTGATTCTAAGGATTTTAGTCAAGCTTGTGCTTTCAGCTCCAGAGGATCAGAACCGCAGGGTGAAGTTCTGCTCTGTTGTGAAACTGGAGGAGGCAGCTGTCACATCCTGCTGGTTTCTCCTTCTGTGACCCAAAGACCCGGAGCAGCCACCACACAACAGAACAAATGGAGTAAAAACCCAAATCCATCCAATATGTCTCCAGCTGATCCAGATGTGATCATCAGGATGAGAAGTTCTGATCCACCTGAATGAGTTTGTCATATCGTCTTTGAGCCGGGTCGCTGGGAAGTTAATTAGTCCTGTTCTGGCTGATTAATTATTGATCGGTTTGATTGTCTCATTAACATTTTGTTGTTTTCAGTCAGCTGTCTGTGCTGATTATTAATTAGCTGCTCTGTGGTTTTATGGCCTGCTGAAGAACATGTTTAGTATCAGAACCGGGCAGTCGTATAGTTCTCTACATTTCTTATTAGACTGTTCAAGAGTCTTTCATTGTTGAAGGGCTCAGATGGGGGACTCTTTGTCTGATGGGGGACTCTACCAGCAGCCATGGATTCCTCAGCAGCTCTTTGTTCTGACCCAGGTCTAGGGGAGCCTGATTGTCATCCTGTTGAACATCAAGGAGAGTGTGACCAGTCCAGAATCCACCCCCTTCGCATCCTTTCTATTGTTGGTTAGAACGTCAAGAGACCAGTCCAGTACCGATGTCTTGGCCATTCCTTGGAAAAAAAGGTTTTAAATGCAGCATATGTGTTTTCTAGAACACCCATCCATGCCCTCACCTTCATAAAATTGTTCTTTTGAACCTATTGCTGACTCCAGTGTAGATGCTTCTTTTCCTTGTAAATCCAGGTGTCATGGGATCCACTTTTTCCAACAAACATGTGGAATTATGATCTGATGAGTTTCCAGTGTGGTTCTGATCCATGATTCCAGTGTGGTTCTGGTTCAACCCAGATCTAGCCTGTAGAAGTATGTTCCACCTGTGGACCAGGTCAACACCAGGCCTCTTTTTTGTTGTAAAGTCTGTGAATGTGACTCTGTTGTAGAACCTGATGGTGTCCCAGAGTAACCCCTGGTTCATGTGGTTCTGTTGGATTTTGATGAATCTAGATGTGGTGTGAAAACCAGTGGTGTTACCATTTCAGACCTGCTCTTTTGTCAATTTAATCCAATTCAGTTTATTTATATAGCGCCAAATTATGACAAGTCATCTCAAGGCACTTCACAAAGTAAACCTTCCAATTGAGTTCAGGTAATTATGCCAATTAATTAAAAGTTTCCTGTAAGGAACCCAGCAGATAACATCAAGTCACTGACTAGTGTCAGTGACTATACAGCAATCGCCATACTAAGCAAGCATGTAGCGACAGCAGAGAGGAAAACTCCCTTATAACAGGAAGACACCTCCAACAGAACCTGGCTCAGTATGAGCAGCCATCTGCCATGACTCACTGGGGTATGAGAAGACAGAGCGCACGCACGCACGCACACACACACACACACACACACACACACACACACACACACACACACACACACACACACACACACACACACACACACACACACACACACACACACCATACCAATCAGCAGGTTGCATGTTCTCACCCAATTTGCAAAAATGTTGGTTTCTTTTCAGTTTTTGTTATGAATAAGAAACTTCAGACCAGATGATTCATCCTGTAGGTGTGAAAACACTTCTGGATGATACTGGACCTTCTCTCCGCTCACAGGACTGTGTACATCAATGCCTTTTAGCCCTTAGCTATAACTGGAGTGCATCAGCATTGGTGTTTGGCTTCTTGTGTTGCTATGGTTACATTCTTATCTCAGACCATTAAGCTTGACAATAACACGATCGTCACAAAAATGTACATTTCTTACTAAAACTAATTATTGCTGAAAAAAAACTCTTTAATCGCATCACACACACTCTTCATCACACACAATCTTCTTCATCACACACACTCTTCTTCACACACACACACACACACACACACACACACACACACACACACACACACACACACACACACACACACACCATATAGATCAAGTAGTGTTTCTATGGCTACACTGTGATTTCTTAGTAGAAGTTCTATTTAGTAAGAGAAACTTTATTGTCTTTATCTGAGTGAATCTATAATTAATTCAATAGGTGAACTAATAGTAGCACATTCTATGTTAAAGAAAGTAAGATGTAATATCAGGAGAGGGAGAATGTTAGGTGGTTGGCAGCAGTGTGCCAGCCGATGGCCCCCTCCATGAGGCCACCACAGCTCAGCAGAACGCCAGTGTAGCTTCTTCTGGGGAGAAAAACACTTAGAGAGAAAATAAAGTTAACAGCTGAAATAACAGGAAATAATGCAATTAGAGAGTGGTGGTAGAAGAGAGTAGCAGAGTGTGGAAAGTGGTCAGTATGTCCTCCAGCAGTCTAAGCCTATAGCAGCATAACTACAGAGATAACTCAGGATAACCTAGCCTTTTAGATGGAGGCATGTGGGAGGCAGGGCCAGGGAGAAAAGTCTTTAACGACAGTAGTCCCCGCTGTACACTCCACCTCCCTCTGCTCCCCACTCGTCTAAACCTGGGCTAACATCAGAATTTAACCATAAGCCCTATCAAAAAGAAAAGTTTGAGCCTAGTCTTAAAAGTAGACAAGGTGTTAAAGCTGGGAGCTGGTTCCACAGTAGAGGAGCCTGATGACTAAAAGATCTGCCTCCCATCCTACTTTTAGATATTCTAGGAACCACCAGTAAACCGGCAGTCTGAGAGCGAAGTGCTCTGTTGGGAACATATGGAACAATCAGATCACTGGAAGTAGGATTTTAAAATCTATTCTGGATTTAACAGAGAGCCAATGGGAAGCTAAAACAGGAGAGATGACTCCTGTTTTAAGAGACTAAAGTTCCTCCAGGATCCTTCAATGTTTCCTGATGTTCTGCTCTGCAGAAGGGGGACATACATACTCTGGCTTTAATTACTTCCGTGATTTTAATCCTTTTAACAAGAACACAGAATTCCATGAGCCAAGTGTCTAAAGTGTCCTGCTGCTGTAGGTCTGTGTCTCTGTCCCTGAGATGATGTCCCCTCTGTCTTTCCTTTCCTTTAGTTTTAATTCCTTCCTCTCTGATTTGGGAGTCTGTTCTGGCAGCAACAAACTGATCAATAAAAAGCCTTGGGTTCTCCTTTAAAGGTAACAATGTTTTGAACTAGACTCAAACGGCTGTGGGACTTGAAGAAGCGTCTGTCTTGTGTTTTTATTGATTCTTCTTTTTAAACACACATTTAATTTTAGATTCCGTCGTGGAGTTAGAGGAATGGGATAGAAATAAATGAATATGGCCAACCAATCATCTTTGTCCTCTTCACAAGCTCCTCTTCTCTCTGGAGAATTTTGTGATCTTGATAAATATTCTTTCTTTCTCTGCTGAGTTTTAAATGCAAGCGTTGACTTTTGTCTTAAACTCGAGCCCCAACAGCACTCAGTGATCAAGAGACAAACTGTAGTTAAATTGTCTCACCTTGAACTCAGAATTTAGCGGTTTGAAAACAGAAATGAATCCTAAATTTAATTTGATTTCTTTATTCCAGGAATTTTCTACATGAATTTTGTATGAAGAATTATTTATATGATATCAGGTTAAAAGTAGCATACTTAATGTGTCTTTACTGTAGAATATGATGGAAAACTGCAGCAAGAGCCCACAATGTCTTTTATAGAGCTGTGCAAATTAATCAAATGTGTATTTAAACTTAAATTTTGTCTCCTAATGATCACAAAGACAATGTAATCAACAAATTATTGTTTCTTTTTGCGTTGCCAGCATGCTTTAATTTTGTCTTTCCCTCTGAAAGATGCTCACTACTTCCTCTTCTGGAGACTCAATCTACGCCCTTCTGGTGGTGTTTTTAAAGAATCAGGGCACCCAAACACCAGCTTTTCTCTGCTTTATTAAGCATTTTGTCTGCACATGTTTTGTTTACCACCAAACAGCTCAATTCTATTTTAAAATGTTGGCTGTGGATATTTTAGGCCAGAGGTGCCCACACATTTTCCCAGTTAAATTTGAAATGAGAAGTTTAAAATGATCTCTATTGCTCGCAAAATGATCAAACAGTGCGGCTAGGTAATGCTAAACATGATGTTTGAGCGCTGGGGCAGCCAAGTGGAGGGTTTTTGGCCAATACTGTCCTGTATTTGACCTGCACTATGAGCAGTGTTTTGAACTCCCATGTTTTAGGCTTTTCAGAATCAAAACAACAAAAATTTATTTTTCTACTATAAAAAGTTTGTGCTTTTAAAATGAAGTTTATACTTTTTTAAATTTAAAATCTGTCTCCATACTAGACTGGAACAGGGGGCAAAGTTAAGTAGTGCAGGGGTGTCCAACCCTGGTCCTGGGGCGCTGGGATCCAGCATGTTTTAGTTGTTTCTCTGCTCCAACAAAGCTGGTTCAGTAGTTTAATCACCTGTTCAGCAGCTCATCAAGCTCTGCAGAAGCCTGATTAAAATCAGGTGTGCTGGAGCAGGGAAACAATTAAAACATGCAGGATACCAGCCTTCCAGGATTGAGATTGGTGGTTTGGGAAGTTCTGGACATCCCTTGATGATATTATTTTTGACAAATACCTTTTGTTGAAAGAGGAGAAACGAAAGCTGTGTTTAATAATTCAGAGTAAGAAAGATTTTAATATTAACCAGAAAAATCCTGATTGTTTTTTTTCTTCATGATTGGGCTATCTTGGTTTCCTCCACAAGTTTAGCTGCTGTATAAAAAGGTTGTGTTGTCAAAGATGCATTTTAACTTCCTGAGTCAGAAAAAACTGCAAGTTACTATTAAAGCAGGTTGGTTTGTTTTATTTTCTTGTTTTGTTTTTTTCATCTAATCTTCATTTTTCCATCTTTGGTAACCTGGCCGTCTCAGATTCCTGCCTCTGTGTGATTGTTCTGATGTAAAGGGCAGTAGCCTGCAGCCGTTTGTCTGTGAGCACATGGAAATCTCAGCCACGCTGCTTTTATCTGTGCAACCACCTCAAGGCCTTATCGACAATCAGTGACGGAGCCGAGTCTGGCTCGGAACAAAGAGCTGTGTGCTGCTGAGAAATCCGAGTTTAATGCTTTTGGTCTGGAGAGCAGCATCGGGTGACCGTGAGTCATTTCATTAGAAGCGTACAAGAAATATGTAGAAGACGCTGGATGCCGTTTTCTGGTTCAGAAATGATCCAACATCACAGAATCAGAGCAGGAAAGCTTCAGTGACACAACAGTTTCAGCAGCTGATTGTAGTATTTCAAAATCTAAAGGTTACCACAAGATTTCTGATATTTGAATGAAATCTAGAGAATGTAGATGCTCTCGATGCTTAAAGCTGGATTTGACCGATCAGGAGAAGCTGTTTAAAATCTTCTGTTCCAGTTTAGTTGATATAATAGATGGAAAATAGATTTATCAGAATGAACTTTAGTTCCAGGTGAGAGGTTAAAGTGTTTCTGTGGAGAATAAAGCCCTAATGGAATTTAAGCATTAGCTGCTTGGAAATTTAGATCACATAAAGCTTTAACTTTTATTTGTGAAGCAGATTTCCTGATGTGTTTCTATAAACTGGTTTCATCCTGATGAGATCGTTATCTTCCTTCTTACTTTTCGTTCCACAAACCCCTGAAAACAAAAACAGGGGTAAACAAGTTCTAGTAATATTTCCGTAACAACGTCATAAATCCTGAGGGATTTTATTAAACTTACAGTAAATTAGTGTGTTTCTTACTGATGAGCATTTCACTGAAGTTAATCTCTGCTCTCTGGAGACGTCTGTGATTTCTGCTTTTTGTGGATCGATGCCGTTAGCTTGTTATGTGCACCTGCTGCATTCAGAGGGTGCATTGTTTGTGTTGGCTCATTCACGCTGCACACAATGTCTCTACACAATAAACCTAACAATGCATTCATTAAAGAGTCCTCAGAGAGAAGCAGCCTCGCTTCTCAGCAACACACCAACGGAGTTCCTCGTTCTGTTTAGCTAAATGTGATGATCACACACGTTATTAGCTTTCATTTTATCTCCTTGTGTGGAAAAGTCAAGAAAAGCACCACCTTCGTAACAACACGATCCATGTTCCCTGCCTCACAAGCAGCAGCTGTTGCAGAGCCTTTCTTTCGGCTGCAGCGACCTTCAGTCACTGTCCCTGACGAGCTCACAGACGACCTTCTGTATGAATTAAAAAGTTGATAACAGGAAGTGAAACTTCTCACAGCAGTGTGGAAGCGGCGTGTGATTTCAGAGTGGTTTGAAAAGGGCATTGCACTTCATCTGCTGTGACCAATTACAGCTCCTCTCAGGTTACAGCTTCCTGTGAAGGCAGAGCGGCTGTCAGCAGCGTGACGGCCCGCACACCAACAAAACAGGTAGAAATAAGAGGGAATAACTAGAAATGGATGTGGGCTTCATGCGCAGGTTTAACACCGGAAAATCAGCCACGACACGCTGCAGAAATTATTGTGCAGAAGCAATAAGCACGCTTCAATTAACAAAGTAGTTTTTCTCCCTAAAAACATTTGATTTTTGACTGAACAGAAAAAAACACACGGGTTTGAAGTTCAGATCTGAGGTCACTTCATTGTGGCAGACGTAGTTCAAGAACACTGGGGTGGATTAAAATCCCATATTCATGTTAAATTTTCATCATGGAACTCAAATCTTCTCAAATATTGATTTAAGGGTTAAACTAAAGCAGAGCATCTACTTCCTGGGATTGTTTATTAACAGTAAACTCTGAAACACGTTCCTTCTGCTCACACTCGCCAGCTGCTGCCTTCAAACATCATTTCATTAAGAATCCAGCTGAATGACTCAAGTGTCACTAAACTGAGCAGCAAATGAGAGAAATGACCTTTTTCCAATTAAACCACAGCTGTTGGATTTATGTCCTTTGTGCCCCCCCCCCCCAAAAAAAAAGTTCAATACAAACATAAAACCAGGTTGATTTAGAGATCAAGTGACAATAATGGTAAATGGCCTGTATTTATAGTGTCTTCTAGAGTTCTAAACCCCCCAAGGCGCTTTACAACACATAAGTCATTCACACATACACACACACACACACACATACATTCATATACTGGTGGTGGTGAGCTACATTGTAGCTGCAGCTGACCAGGGGCACACTGACAGAGGTGAGGCTGCTGTACACAGGCGCCCCTGGTCCCTCTGACCACCACCAGCAGGCAAGGAGGGTGAAGTGTCTTGCCCCTAAAATGGTGTTATATTACACTCTGCATTTGAACAAAAACACTGGCTATTAGGGATGAGTGAGTACACCACTATCTGTTCCTGTTCAACCATCTAAATTATCTGTATCTGTACTCGGAGTGGGTGGGGCCTACACCGGAAGTGGGCGTGGCTCACCCGGAAGTGGGTGTGATTTAACTCAGTACATTATTTTAAGTCTGAAATTGATATGGATTGATCACAAGTTGCTATATGTATTGTTTATTTGAAAACTATTTACAGATCAGCCTCAGAATTGAGATTCAGTGTTTTTGATCACAATAGTAAAGGAAGTATTACAGAACAAATTTTTCAATAAACTCAGAACATGAATACTAAAGTGCATGAATGAATATAACAACTCATGCAGTATATGATCTACTAGAATAAGACACAAGTTTTCAATTTTATTTTTTTATTTTATTTTATGATCAAACTATTTTTTTCTAAAGTTCTTGGCATTTTTCCCCACAAAGTTAAACAAAACAATGTTGATTAAGGTGTGTGTGTGCGCGTGTCTGTGTGAGAGAGGGAGAGAGAGAGGTTTTTCTACTGACCAAATAGTCCTGTGCCGTATTTCAAGAGAGAGAGAGAGAGAGAGAGAGAGAGCGAGAAAGAGAGAGCGAGAGAGACCAACGCGATACGAGCCGTTTTCAGCTCTCTTGTCAAATGCACCGCTACGAAACAAGTAACTTTAAATGTTACACAAACTGAAAAAGAGGCGAGCTGAAGCGGGGAGTACTGATTACTGAAGCAATGTGACGAGAGAGAACTACAAGCACAGTCACTGTCGTGTGTGAGCAGAGCAGCAGAGATGGTTTTGTCTGTAGGGAGGGGCGGGCGCTCTGTGTGACTGGCCAATCACAGAGCATAAAGACAGTCAGTTACCCAATGAGGATTCTCCTTCCACCCGAACACAGATAATTATGAATTTTACTTGTTTAATATTCGTACTACTCGTCAAAAATGCATTATCCGTACTGGATACTCGTCTGAAACGAGTATCCAGCTCATCCCTACTGGCTATGTTGCTAATCTGATTAGGTTGATTATCTTAAATGTTTATCTTTTAATCTTTATTTTTATTTTATCTTTATTTACATTTTTTTATCTATTAAATGTTCTTTTAAGTGCTTTGTGGTTTTTATCTTGAAAGCTGCAATACAAAATAGCTCTTCTTCTTCTTCTTCTTCTTCTTCTTCTTCTTCTTCTTCTTTGCCATCTGGCCAGACACCACACACGGACCTCATCTAATATCTTGAACATATTCCAACAGCTTTGGAATCGGTGTGTGTGAACCGGGCCTTAGGAGTTCACTGAGCGAACAGTTCATCAAATTCTGCAACAAACCTGAACACATTCATCTCTGAACAGACTTGAGGTCACCTTTCAGCAGCTTGCTAATGTTTCAGATCGTTGTTGCTTTGTGTTCATGTCAGGATAATTAATATCGGTTTAACAAACTGCTAACGTGTTCAACATGAATAATGTAGTCGGTGTTTTTAATTTAAGTTTCTCAGAGTTCCTGTTTATGGATCACAGGCTACAGAAATGCATCGTTACAGAGTGCTGCTCTTTATTAACAAATGAAATCTGTTAAACATTAGTGTTTGAATATAAGAGTCGTTTTTTTTGTTCCTGCTCTAACTCCCGCGCTGCCCTGATCTGAACCAATCTGAACGCCTCAGATGGAGCCTGATCGGTTCATAAAGGCAGCTGTAAAGTGATTCTTCAGCCTTTGATTGGCTTCATTTACATAACACCTTAGCAGGGGAGCTGGAGCGGAGCAGCAGGGGCGTTTGTCAGCCCTGGATTAGCATTTTATTCGCTCCGTGCATCACCATCATATTCTGATCACAAGAGGAGCTCCGGCAGTTAAATTATACATCAACCTGGTTAGTGGAGACCTGTTGATGTGTAGGTAGTCCGCCTCGACGTTGAGATGCAGCAGATAGCACACGGCGAAGAGCTGCTCAGACGTGAGCAGAGTGCAGAAATAGAACGGATCGTTCTTTTTTTTCCACAAGAGGAATGAGTTTATTTGCCCCGAAGCACCGAGGGTGAAATCAAATTTACTGCAGCTGTAAGTGACCAAACATGGACTGAATGTGTCACAACGAAAAATAAATTCATCTCAGCGAGCAGAAACCAAGTGAATAATGTAGCTTCATACACCCAAGTTGTACTGCAGCCGGTAGTCGATGGACCATTGGTTTAGGAATCCTCCTGCTGGGTGGGCCGGTACCAACAGGTCCTATTAGTCCAAAATAAAATGAATCTCTGTGGAGTTAAGTCACTGCAAAGGTTGCATCATTTGTGTTTCAGATGTTATATAAGTCCACAGGAGGAACGTTTATTAAGATAAGATTTAAAATACCTAGTGGTAGAGTGTCCGCCCCGGGACTGGGATATCAGGGTTCGATTCCCGGTCGGGTCATACCACAGACCTTGAAAAAATGGAACCCAATGCCACTCAGCATTAAGAGGTTGGATTGGGGGGTTAAACTACCAAATAGTTCCCGAGCGCGGCCACAGCTGCAGCTCACCGCTCCCCACCATGGGGATGGGTCAAATGCGGAGATGTAATTTCACCAGTGTGTGATGATGACTTGGGACTTTAAAGTGAAAAACACTCTCAAAGTTGATGAATACAAACCAAATGTACAAATCATTATTGTACGGTAGTAATTCTGCTGTGCAGGACATTTTGTCTGTAGTTCTACATGTGAACATGTGTAGTTTGTGCAACTGAGAAATGTTTTGCAGCATTTGAGGGCTGTGCAGAGTTTTTGTTCTTTGCAGCAAATGAGGGAGAAGACATTATTTAGTCAGCCTCAGAAAAAAAACAGTGCAGATATGCTGCAGGGTAAATCTGAGAGTGACTTTTATACATTCTTATTAAAGGAATCAAGTTTTTGGACTTTAACATTTCCACCCTAAAGGATACATTTACTCAAGAGCAGACACAACATTCTGAATTCTTTATCGAAACAGCTGTTGCACTCACGCAGACCAAACTCAGAGTTTCAGGCAACTCTCTCACTCGCATCTTCAAACTGTGGAGACTTGCTAGCTGCTCTCACAACTGGAAGATAAATTGGCTAAATACTTCCCTGAGGATCCTGATTCATGTGGAGTTAAGACCCTTTGTATGTTTATGTATTTGGCAGAGGCTTTTTCCAAAGTGACTTACTAAGGAAGACGTGGCAATGCAGTTACTATTGAGGCAAAGAAAACAATTACTTAGAGGGAAGAACACTAGTCAGACTGTCAGAGGTGACAAAGTGCAAGCAAAGAAGAAAGTGCACAAAGTGAGAGTGCAGTAGAGAAGAAATACAGGATAGGTGCTGGGGTTGGAGATCCTCTCTGAAGAGCTGGGTCTACCAGCATATCCTTCTTATCATAGTGCTCAGTAGGTCATTCTACCATCGTGGAACAATTCATGAAATGAGTCTTGATAGTCTTGGTTGTCATGTAGACACGTCAACCTGACAATTCTTTTTCTTTAGATCCCACAAAAATGGTATTGCTTTGCTTTCACATGGAATCTCACATCTTCACATCTGTAATCCCAGCCTCTGGAAGTCTCTACTGTCAGTAATCTGAAGTTACAGTTGGTCAAACTCAACCTGTCTGGCACCAAGGGCTGTGAAACTCCTTCCATTCAGAAGATGTTTGTTATTGCAGTGGAGGGCCATGCTTTTGGTTCTTGGGCTTTCAGTGCAGGTTTAACAACTTAATTCACCACTTTGACATCATACTAGTCATAATATTATTCAGAAACATAATGTGGTTGTAGAGAGGTCCTGTTCAGACCACATGGATCTGGATTTGCTGTATTTGTCATTTTACAACAGAACACTGGGAGAGGACACACACACACACACACACACACACACACACACACACACACACACACACACACACACACACACACACACACACACACACACACACGCTTCTGGGGCTCAGTGGGGAACAGTGGTTGGTCACTGATCAGAAGGTGAGCTGTTTGATCCCAGGCCCTATCGAGCCCAGTGTCGAAGTATCCTTGGGCATTATTGAACCCTGAAAGTTACCCCATGAGTGCTGCACCATGGGAGCCCACTGCTCCTCCATGATGGGTCAAATGCAGAGAAATCATTTCCACAGTGGGATAAACACATGATCAATGTATTATTTTGCATAATTATATCTTTCATCCCTATAAATACCTGACTGGATGTATCCAGATCAGCTTGCCTGTGGGCTCAGACTGGAGGCCAGGTCACTAGTTTCATTGAGCAGATCTGCAGCAACATAAGGAGAGAACTAAACATCATTAGGAGTACAGTTGTTTTAAATGTGTTCTTTTTTGTGTTGATCATGAACTTAAATACACAGTTCTGTTTGAGACAGCCTGCTGGGACTGATTATCTAAACATTACATAAAAATAATTCAGCTAACAGAATGCATGTTTGATTTTGTTATTGAGGAAATATCAGCTGTTTGCCACCTTTTTACATGATTTAGATCTTTAAATATTTACCTGAAATCCACTTTCATCATCTCAATCTTAATTAAGCCTTAAAGTCTTTCCCCAGCTTCATAGGATAAATCTGAGAAAAGGGCTATTGTTGCTGCTTATGGACTAAGCCTACACCCCCACCCACTTCAGCATGCCTTGCTCAAAGTGGTTCTGGAGAAATTGAACTGCGGCTGGTGCAGAGCTCTGCAAATTGCTTTCAAGCTGCTCCTCTTGTGTTGTTCCAGTGCTTGAGCTCAAGAAAAGGATGGATTTTTTTTGCTCTCCAACAAATTTCTCTGAAGAGTGATGGGACACACTCAGCGAAGAGGATGAGGAGCAGCAGGCAGAAGCATAGGCGGCTTTATTTATATTATAACTAACAGTGCATATGATTAAAGAACAAGTAAAGGGAATTATAGGAATCTTTTTACTCATTAATTAACTGAAATGGTCAATCAGAGCTTCAGAACTGATAATAAAATGTTGATAAAGACAAACTTAAAAAAACAAACAGTTTGAGTTCATGGTGGATTCAGGGAGAACTGCTAGGTGTCCTAGCATCAGCTGTTTGTACAAAGATGCTGACTATGTTCCAGAGGTGTTGTAGATAATTCAGATTAAACTTTACCAAACCTAACTAACTGGTCACGTTGTTTCAGAGAGAAGAAACAAATGTCGTCATTAGACTTTAGAAAATAAATGTTTCCTTCAAATGTTGTGATCAATAGGAAAACTGTGACTCTGATTTACAGTTTTTTAAACAGTTTCTCAGCTGTTTTACAAGCCGATGCTGTTTCATCCCTGCAAAATCTCCGAGGAGTGGTTCTAAGTGACGGATAGATCGATTGAAAGAAAAATTCACGGAGAAAAATCTTCTGTTTTTGGTAGAAGAGAGGGCAGATGAAATGATGCAGCTGGAGTAGAAAAGTTTCAGGAGTAGAAAGTGTCAGGCGGCGCTCAGAACAAGCCGGCTGTCAGCGCTAATAGACAGAGAGAGATAGAAGGAGGGGAGAAGTGAGGGATGTTCGGTCCAAACAACCTGTCACCAGTTAGAACAGAGCAGAACTCACCACAGCTGCCGGTTCTGAGGGGAGGAGAGAGAACCACATCAGAGGAGCAGCCTGTAAGCAGTCAGGTGGACTGATGTAGGCTGCTTAAGGCCTGCAACAGATGGTTTAGGGACAGAGGAGGTGGTTCTTCTGAGGACAGGTCACTGAAGACCCACTAAAGTCAGAACCACAACCTTTTCTTTGATGGGTGTTTTTTTCTGTGTATTTGATGTTTTCTCTCAGATATCCGTGGCCTGCAGGGTTTCCTGGATCAGACGTCCCGTCAGGGTGTTGATGTCGCACTGCAGAGGGTGGACCGGAACATCAGCAAGGTCTTTACCAATCTGTTCACCACCATGAGGACCGAGGAGCTGAACCGGTACCGAGACACGCTACGCAGAGCCATCCTGCTGCTCAGCCCCCAGGGGGCGCACTCCTTCATCCAGCAGGTCAGTCCTGGTTCTTCTATATCCATGTGTGTGTTTGTGTGCGTGCATGCATGTGTGTGTGTTTTTGCAGAGGCTGAACAGTTGTGTTACTTAAATGTTCACACATGTTCGTTTTTTGCTGCAGAGACTCATTAATGGAGAGCTGAGTAAGTGAAGTGTGGATGAGTTTAAACTTAACTGATATTCCTGCATATTCTGAAACTGGTCATGTGTGCATAAAGATAATTACAGTCAGTAAAAAGTCCCGAGTGTATTTCAGGAGTAAATGAGTGTGAATTCACAGAAAACGTTGGAAGTTGTGAGTTGAAATGAAAACGTTTTACTATGGAGATGAAGTGAGTGTGTGAAGGAGAAAGGTGGGTGAAATAAATGAGTCTACTTTATGAAAGAAGATGAATCTCCTTCCATCTGATTTCCACTGTGTTACCTATGAAGTCAGATTAGCAGCTTAAAGGATGAAAGAATTTTCATCAAAATAGAACCTAACATTTGTTTTAGTGGTGGTGATTGTTGTTGAGTTTGTTTTTGTCTCATCTAATCGCTCATGTTAGCCTCTTTCTAGTCTTCTAATGCATGGTCTTTATGTTTTATCAGCTAGAGTTAGCCTAGCTGTGAGACTGCTGGTGAAAAACTGGGGACAGCATTTACAAAGATGTTTCTAAAATGTCTTTGAACTTTTCGAAAGAGCCTTGGTTTAGCCCCAAAGCAATTTCAGGTCCCTGGCAACTGTTCTTGGTTTCTGTTAGTCAGGAAATGAAGTTTGTTCTGTTTGGTGCCCAACTTCTCCCACAGTCAATGTAATGAAGATGCTTTGTCACTCAAATTTGTATTCTTTTTTGCATCTTCCTCATGCGCTAGGACCTTTTGACATTTTTTATGAACCATTTACAGTTTTTCTCGATTGCTAAGACACATTTCTTGAAAGCTGCTCTCCCTTTCTCTGACTTGTAAACACAAAACCCAATTTTCAAGCTAAATCCCCAAAACCTCAGACTCTTCTTGCAAAACCAAACTTTCACCTCAAAACAGTTCAATCTGTGCTCAAAACTGAACTATGTTGTCAAATCGTGCCCCGAGTCAATCAAAATGACAGTCACTACTGAACAGTCACTAAACACGACGTAGAAAAATAGAAAACACAATGCTCAGGACATGAAGGTGAATAAATACATGTTTATTGTTTACTGTGGGTGAAATGCATGTTGCAAAACAAAAATAACTGCATTTAGCACAAAAAGACAAAACAGAAATCTTACAGTATGCGTTTGACACTTGTGTTCAGTAAGCCCATGTACTAAAAATAAAGTACAAAAATATACAAATACTACTGTAAGTGCAAAGAGCAAAGATTCCAGTACGTACAGGTTGGCATATTATCCAGACACATTCAGTGTTGATTATGTAGTGATATACTGTAGTGGCCTAAATCACTTTTTCTGTATCACTTACAAAACTAGATCTATTTCTACAGAGGGGTTTTCAACTGGATGCAGTAGAAAGACCCCATGAATACATCTATAAGGATGAAGCACTGTGTATGATCCCTCACATCATTAGACACAAGTGTGATCAATTTATAGTTGTTGTGTTCAAGTGGTGACACCAGTGCTTTACTTGTGATTGACGTTTGTCACCTGTGCTCACCATTATGCAGCACAATGAAAATGTGTTGGCAAGTGGTGTCTAAACAGGTGAAACGTGCTTATGGTTTTGCCAAAAGAGTGTTGGATTCAATCAGTGGGTTCAAGCAACTGAGCATTTGGTTCAGACAACAGGGTTTAGTGTTTTAGCAATTGAGAAAAACTGTATTTGCAACTGGAAATTTTCAGATTTTCTCTTTTTTTGACATTCCACCAAGTCTCCACTAGTCCAAACCAGGCATTATGGGTGTTTATGTTGTGATTTAGAGAGGCCAAAGCAGAAGGAATGAAGGATCTCTGATAGGACGAGTTTGATGGATCAGTGTTTAGGTGGAAGGCCTGAGTTTTTTTTGATGTTCTGAAACAACTACAAACATGAAAGAACATTTAATTAGACAATTGTCTCAAATGTATTTACAATGATCTTAAAAGATGTTGGTCTGAATGTATTTCCAAAAAACCAAACAGATACAATTTTGAATTTTGTTGTATTTTTTAAGTTCTGAGCATTCAGAGATGTACAATAAAGTTTAGGACATCCACACCTGTTAGGATGTTCATGACTAATTGTGCATTTAGCTGTAAATTCTTCTGTTTTCTCAGCCACAAGTTGAAGTTCAGACTAAAGCAATTAATGAGAAACATTAAGAAGTGAGTCGGCTCGTGTGGGAGGAAAGTTTGAGTCGGAAGAATTAGTGTTCATCGTGCAGAACAGAGTTTACATCAGGAACAAATGAGTTTTTATAATTAAAACATGAAGAACAGAAGAAGAGAAGTCTGAATGCAGTTAGAGAACCTGTGAGGAGACGAGAGACGGAACAGATGCTTTTACATTGTGTGTGTGTGCGTGTGTGTGTGCGTGCGTGCGTGTGTGCGTGTGTGCGTGTGTGTGTGCGTGCGTGCGTGTGTGTGTGTGTGGTTGAAATCATGACCTAGATGAGTGCATTTTATTTTTTAGGAAAACATTGTGAAGTAAGTTCGTATGAAAGTCTGATCAGCTGATTCTAACAGGTCAGGTGACCAAAGCAGGCTGATGTATTTTGTTTCTGTCATAAAACGAGAAACTAAAATCTTCTAGCTGGAAAAAACACTGATCTGTTTTCTCATAGTGTTGATGTTGGTAATAAAAGTTTCAGATACAGAGTGGGAGGTTTTAGAACAGAGACAAAACGTGTGTGTGTGTATGTGTGTGTGTGTGTGTGTGTGTGTGTGTGTGTGTGTGTGTGTGACATTCATTAGCAACAGGACATGTCGGCGTAGGAGGGTGAGATCAAACTGAATGAAAGTCTCACTCCCCAGTAACGTCATGGAAATCTGTTAAAAGCTTTTACTAACACACACACACACGCATGCACACACACACACACCTACACACACACACACCAACAACAAAGCACACACGCTGCAGATCCTCCTGCCTGAACTTATTTTGAACTTGTTCCAGTCCTTGAAGCAGCAGGAGTTTTCAGCCCTCAGAAAAGTTAATCCCTCTGAACACTCAGATTATAATCTGTAGACTGGAATTATAATGAACAATCTACTTGTTTTAGGTATTTAAAACTCTAGGATTGTCTCGCTATATCATTACTCACATCTTTTCATACTCCTGTTGTAGGGGCGGGGCTATCTGGAGGTGTGCTACAACTTGTTTAGGGATTAAATAAATGTGAATTTAAATTTCTGGGTCAGTTTTACTGTGGGCTTTTGAATTAGTCTAGTGCTTCTATAGAGCCTTGTTTCATCTATTATCAGGTCTACAGTGGCTTTGTGTCCCCCTAAACCAGTTACCATACTGTAATCAGATTACCTTTTCCTCACACCAACAGCCTCCACAGCTCTTGTGGGGTTATTTCCACATTTGCTGAAGCTGTAGGATGTTTGGTAATAAAATGTCAGCAAACAAGTGTCATGTGACCTGATGTCCATTCTGACGAGTTGTCTAAATACCTAACAGTGATTTATGAGATTTGGAACCACACACTGTGTTTTACAGACTGCTGTGTTGTTAGTTCTGCTGCTTACAGGAACAACAAAAGCTGTTCTGTGGAAGTGAATAGGATCAAAGCTGTTCTTTCAACCAACCCATCAGAGAGTTGGTGTCATACCACAGCCTGACTCATTTATAACACAAGTCAACAGTAGACATCAGCTTTGGTCAGCTACTATGTCTTCATCTGGACCCTGATGTGATGCTTGAGATCCAATCAGAACATTTCTAGTTTTCACTACAATCCGTGGAGTCTCTGATATCTCAGAGGAGGAGTACTCGTCTCGTAACCGGAGGGTTGTGGGATTGAGTGCTACTGAGTCTGTCGCAGTCATTGTGTCCTTGGGCAAGACACTTAAACCTCCTTGCTTGCTGGTGGTGGTCAGAGGGGCTGGTGGCGCCTGTGCTCGACAGCCTCACCTCTGTCAGTGAACTCCAGGGCAGCTGTGGCTTCAATGTAGCTTATCACCACCAGGGTGTGTGTGTGTGTGTGTGTGTGTGTGTGTGTGTGTGTGTGTGTGTGTATGGGTGAATGACTGATGACTAGAATTCACTATAAATGCAGGCCTTTTTACCATTTACCATACCTGTGAAACCAGGTGAGGCCTTTAGAGGGTGTTATTGTTTGGGTTTCCAGTGTCTGCTTCAATTAGAAGACACCTGTTTTCATTAAACTTAGAAAAGAACAAACATTGTTGTTTAGAGCTGACATCTGCAGTTTCTGCTGCTACCTGTAGGGGTGCTGCTGTGCAGGAAATCTTTACAGGTAACATCTGAGTGTACAAACCAACATAATTGGTGGTAAACTGACCTTTAGACATGAGTGTCCCCACTTTGGAGTTAAGCAATGAGAGCTACTGACAACCCAGTAATAAACGATCATGAATTCATCTTTATAAGAACAAGTTCAGTGAAAACGTGTACAAAACGTTTCTTGTTTGGTTCAGGATCAACATTTAGTGCAGTATTTAGGCTGAAACTAATATTCAGGTTAAGGCGTTTAGAACTCGTTTCATTCTCCTATGGCGCCCCCCTCAGGACAGATGTTCCCTTATTCTCCCAGGAATCGTGTCGTTTTGCTGCACACAGCAATATTTTGGTTCTGATAAAAACCTGGCAGGGCCGACGATGAGGCGCTCAGAGCGCTCCTCCTGTTTCTCTCTGTTAGCGCCTCGGCATGAATCACAGTCAGCTTTCAGTGTGAATCATTATCGACTGTGTGTGAAGCCAGGCAGAGAAAAAAAACCACACACACACACACACACACACACACACACACACACACACACACACACACACACACACACACACACACACACACACACATTGTTGGTAACATGTTGGTGAGAATATTTGTCATCAGTTGCTGATCTTGGACTCTTCTTTTTGTTTCCTCCTCCTTTTTCTCACCATCTCATCTTACGTTTCCTCTTTTCCTCTACTGTGTTTTGCTCTCCTTCCTCCTTTTGTGTCCTTGAGTCATAATAAGAATAAACCTCATGAGAGGGTAAACTTTGGATTGGGAGGAGGTGTGAAGCTCTTTGTCTGCAGGAGAAACTTTGACTGACAGAAACCCGTTACGCTGCTGAGCGGGGATGATTGACACACACGTGTGTGTGTGTGTGTGTGTGTGTGTGTGTGTGTGTGTGTGTGTGTGTGTGTGTGTGTGTGTGTGTGTGTGTGTGTGTGTGTGTGTGTGTGTGTGTGTGTGGACTTTACACCACTGCAGGGTAAAAACCTTCCAACAGCAAATTGAAAATGACCCCAATAAACAAACTCAGACACTTTCTCTCCTTGTGTCTCTGCTTCACTAAAGTGGACAGAAACGTTGTTTACTTCCTGACTTAAAGGCACATTTCACCTTTTTCAACATCTTTTTCACATAGCCTTTATTACTTAAACTGTGTGACACAACAGTTCAAAAGTTCAACAACTAAAATGAAAGAAAAACAGATTATTGTTGATTTTATTCAAATACTTGTGAGGACTTTATAGAGTGTTTACTGTAAAACCTCATTATAAACATTAAACCTTTCAGAGGGCATTTTTTCTCTTTTCCTGCTTCATTTTTATATTACTTTTTACTTTTGAAAACTTGTTTTGAAAACTTTGGAAAATCAGGTTTTTTTATAGCTGTTTACACATTTCCTTCTCTTTTTTCTTTTCTCACACTTTCATGTTTCTACTTGAGTTCAATTTACATGTTTTTCACTTTAAAACCGTCTATCCAACGTTTGACTTGTTAAAGATAATTTAGCTTTTGGTTTATTTTTTACTTTAAAAAGTTTTAAGGGTTCAACAGCAAATCAAGTGCACACAGGTGATGATATATAAGGAGTGATATTTCAGCCTGTGTGCATGATGTGTTCTTTGTCACTCAGACCTGTTCACAGGCTTTTGTTCTCTGTCTCAGCAGAAGTTCAGATTTACCTCATCCTTGTTAGAAAATTGAAAGTAAAATAAACAAACAAATAAATAAATAAATAATAACTACCAAACTGAAACTATATTTAGTGGATGCATGCAGTTCTATCAAAAGTGAATAAACAGGTTAGGGTTCATGTCAGCCGGAGCATCCAGTTGAGACCATTGAGTTCTGGATTCACCTGTATGTTATCTGAGGACGTTGGCCCATATTCTGTCTGGTTTAACTGGAGACCTGCTGGGAGAGCTGTGCATTTCCAATCTTCACTAAAACAATGATAATGGAGAATAGTTAGACACAAAAATGTGGAAAAAAAATGCAAATGTTTAGTTGTGAACCCAGTGAATTGGCTCATGCAAAACTTTGGAGACATGGCTTTTATATCTGAAAGGATCTGGAATCCCATGATTTAAATTCCTCTCAATTTGGTCTCCAACTCTTCATAAATGTGTCTTAGAGTTTAGTTGTGTGTAAAGATGTGAGTGATGACAAACACATGAAGTAAAATGCTGACTACAGATGTTTAGTCATGGTTTACTCACTTGGTCTGAAGGTTTGTTCAGTGTAACAGACAGGAGGAGGTCACTTAGATGAAGAGAAAAATCAGTTTCATCATTAAGTTTTAGTGAAGTAAAAACCTGCTGGTAATTAGCTGCAGATTCTCCCACTGATTTTAATATTATAAATGTATAAAGTTTATAAAATGTAATCAAATTTATAAATTAGATGTTTGAAATTCCTCTTCTGATTTAGTTTAATGTAATTATTAACATATCTGATTTGGTGTGTTTAATTCAGTTTTAATCAAGATTTTCTTTAATTAAAAAACATAGACATCTGGCTTTTTTATTCTTGTATTCTACAAATTTCTTTAAGGTTTTTTGTTATGGGAAGCCTAAGTCTGGTTTATGAGCTGATAAAAGTTATTCTCTGATCCCATGGATGTCATATATGATGTCTGTGAAGTTTAAAGACACATGATGCAAGAAAGAACTTAATTTCAAACAGCAAAAGCCTTAACTGTGTGAAAAGATGTAACGGACTACAAATGTTCGTCTCACCAAATTGATGTCATCAAACCAGACACGGAGAAGAGGAGAAGAAAAAATGCTGTTGTGAGTTTAGCGAGCTTCGCATCCTTCTTCCAGAGCGACAAAAGGAGCATTAAACATGGAGGAAACCTATAAATCTGGTCATGTGGTGAGTAGCAGCTACGCTGGGGGAAAAGAGATTCTGTGGTGACGTCATATATGCAACTGCTGATTTGTACTCATTTTAATCACACATTTTTATAAATCTCAAAGTACGTGACAGACATAGTCAAAACTCACATAATTACTTTTCATTTGAATTGAAGTACAAATGTGTGATTCAAGGCGTAAGGCAAAGCGGATTAGATAATAACTTTTTTCTTTCCTCCGGGGACCCATGAGCCGACTGGAAGACTTACCCCTACTTCACACTAGAAGCATCAGCATCGCGGAACGGCAGTGGAGCGGTTTGTTCGCGGTTTACTTGCATGCCAGTACACACTCCTTGCTGGACTTGCAAGATCACAAGATCCCTCGAGACTTCAAAGGTCACGGTTTGTTTATGCCATCCACCATTAAACCAAAAAGAAGGAACTCACATTTGATATCGCTGTTCGATGTCATGTATAATGTTGTTCCTCTCCACTGCCAGGATTAAAGCCATGAAAAACACACTGCTGCACTTCTCCAATGATGCAGAGTACATAAGCTGTGATGTCACACGTATAGACGTAATCTATAGATATGAAATTACATTGCTGTACTAGACTTTTATTTTGAAAATTACCAGACATTTTACACTGAAATCGTATGATTTCCTGTCTAACCCTATGTTAACTGTGGAAATTGACGCATCCCAGAAGCAGCTTGTGGCCAAAAATAGAACTTGATCCTATCTGTAGCAGCATGGCGTGCCGCTTCTGGGACACGTCTGAAAATTGCCGCATCGTGGCTGGTTTAAATCACTCCTCCCCCATAAACTATAATGGATTCTGTTTGAAGCAGCGACGTTCCGCTGCCATTCCGCGCCACCAATGCTTCCAGTGTGAAGCAGGCTCCCTATTGACTAACAGTCCTACACTTTGATTCAGTTTTTATCAAATTAATTAGATGAATCGAATCTTTCATGAGCAGCAGCAGATTTAGCAGTTTTAGAATCCGACTTTTAAAATTAAAGTAAAAATGTGGCTCAAAGGAACGTTTCCTAAAGTTCAGCATCAGTTTGACCTTTAGAGTTGGTTTGTAGGAAAGGATTTGACTGTTTCTGTGGATGAATTTGCTCCGGACATGATTTGGATGTAAATGTCAGCTCATCCGTTGCGTCTGTGAATTCTTTGATTCAAGAACCGATACAGACGAGTTCCCACGTGGCAGCTTTGTAGCGTGTTCCTTAATCATCGTTTATCACCCTCGGATCTGTTTTCTATCGAGTTTTTCTCCTGGTGGCCTGAAAGAACAATGGATCTACTAATTGAATGTGAAGAAAGGACGAAGGACACAAGAAGGGAAACGAAACAGGACAGGGACTTAAGTTTTTACCAAAGAGACTTCAGTGTCAAACAAAGAGAACCCAAGAAAATATAAAATACAGTTTTATAACCCAACCTGGCTGTGGTGACTGGTAACGAGTCTCTAGCATTGCGGTTGGTGAGTTTTGTCACTCTTTGTTTCAGAATTGTTTGGATTTAGCCACATTTGGGTTTCTTTTATGAATAACATGTTTAGGTCATCACCTTTAAAAAAATGAATGTATTTCCTCAGATTATCTCTGTCTGAAATGTCTTTAATGATCTGAAACATTTAAGCTAAAACAGAAGAGCTCTATAACAGCTCTATAACAGCTCTATAACAGCTCTATAACAGCTGCTGTGGGTGACGATCAGATTAATATGCAGCTAAATCAACCCAAAACAATGTTTTCATCCTCTTGTGTTTGTCAGAACATCAACGGTTCAACAGTGATTTTAAATCATCTGTTTTATTGCTGCTGTGAGATTGAATTATTTGTACATTAAGCAACACGTGCAACTGAAAATGAACAAATTTATAATTGAACTATTTAGAAATCAAAACTGAATTTGTATTGCTCCACCACATATCTGTACACTGATAATGTCACCTGGATGAAGGTGAGCAGGTCAAAGAAATCCATTCTCTCACTCTTGATGTTTGGGATTTTAATCCCAAATTCTGCACAAAGATCAACAAAACTTAGTAATATAAACAAAATAATGAAAGTTTGAAATCAAGCAGGACATATTTAGTCATTTGGTTAAAGTGAAGCTTCTGTGTTGGGCTTTAATGTGATTATATCACGTTCTGTATTTGTACATCCTTTCCCAGACTACAGTCATAAAGCAGTGAATCAGGAGCTTAAACTCCTTTAGAACAAGACAGAGGGCAGATTGTGAGACGTTGTCCTCCCCCGTGCGAGGCTGTAATTGATCTCACCTCTCTGCTATAATTAGAGCTCTTAGTGTAAATGTTCTGGACACCAGCTAATTGCCTGGAAGGAGGCGGAGATGGAAAACACTCGACGAGCATTAACACTGATTGGAGATCAGCGCTCGAGATGTCACCTTCGACTGCTCAGGTCGATGCTCTCACACACAAACAGGTCTTAGAGCAGAAGCTTTTATGTTTTTATGTTCGGTTTCATATAAAAACCAGCTCCCAGCTGATCATTGTGGAGTCACTCAGCTCCATGAAGCTGCTGCACCGACCCGATCAGCCCATGGTTCTGATCCAGCTGCCTTTCTGAGAGCATTCCAGTGACGACCTGCCCCCCTGGCAGCATTATGAGGTGGATGAGAGATGGATGGAGATGAGCTGACATGTCGTTTGTCACAGAGGGAGAGGTGTCGGTGTGTGTATGTGTGTTTTTGTCTGGGTGGGGGGGTGCTGGCTGATAAAGCAGCAGCCTGACAGAGCTAATCTGACACCGGAGCAGAGAGCGGTGACGCACAGCAGAAATATCAAATCATCTTTCAGTACACCGACTGTAAGCTCACACCTGAGCGCCAACAAGAGACCCGAGGAGCAGGGCCACTCGAGACCACTCAGCTGTTTCCAACTTCAACATCTTTCCCCAGAAGCCTGTGGTTAACTTTTGTTGTCCATTTCTTCACAGCGACGTAGTGAACGCTGGCTGGTTCTTGAACCTGGAATCATCACTGAGCACTATTAGTGTCAGTTCATTCTAATGAAAAAGCAACACACCTTCAAAGAGTATTTAAATAAATGACCATGGACCTAGAACCTGATGTGATCCATCAGAACCTCTCGGACCTTTGGATAATGAGACTCTGTGGAAAACTCCTCCCTCCTCTTTTTCTGTTCATCTCTCCTGTTTTCTTCATATTTTCCCACAGAAAGCTTCAGTCATCCATCTCTGTCTCCCTCTCTTTCTCTCCTGTTTTTTTCCACCTCGTCCGCCCACTTTGTGCCTCTCTGTGTTCCACTCGCTCTGCCTGTTGCCCACTCCACCTCTCCTCTCTCTGCACTCGCTTTCCTTTGTCATAATCCATCTGTCATGTTGCTCAGGAGAGCACAGAAATGTTCTCTGCTCTTACATCCGTCTGAAGCAGACGGAGGCTGGGTGATGCTGTCCACATCCTGAGCTGCAACCGTCAAAACACCCACCCAAAAGATTGTCCCATAATTCACGCCGGGTTTTAATAATCAGATCAACAATCAGGGGACCAGTTCCTGTCGGATCAGAAGACATTTTCAGTTGTATTTGTCAGTCATTTTTCTCTGCCATTATTCTCCCTCACCTGAATTCTTCATGATTGATCAGATCTTTGATTCCTCCTCAGAGATTAAAAAAATCTCATCTAAAAACCAGATTTAAAGGCTTGGTTCAAGGGCTCGATGTCTTGGTAGCATTTTCGATGTAATCTGACCTGAAAAAGTCAGAGAGGATTTATCAGATTTCACCGTCTAACAGAGCCTTTTGGATTTCTGGAAGCTGTAGACGTCTGGCTCCTAAAACATAGTCTTTTTGGAATTTTTGGATCGTTAAAACTGTTCAGCTCTACTGAGGTGAGCTTGAAGACTTGAAAAATAAATGTTGACAGTGAATGAAACCAACAATAATGTTACTATTACTGATCAATGTTTGATACTCATCAAGCCTCACCATTTCCTGATTGTCCACCAATTTAAATCCTGTTTGATTTACTTCAGTAGGAAATCTGGCTAATAAGCTGTTCTAGTCCAGACCTATGGTGGCGTATCAGTAGAAAAAAAACCTAAACAAACTTTGGGGGAAGGCTTTATTTAGGATACATCTAAGCAGTTCTGAGATTAACTTCATGTTGGGGGGGGGCAGATGTTTTCTCACTGTGAAAAATCTTATAAATCTTATAAATTTAAAATGGGTCTACTTTCTGAATACATGGTTGAAAGAGTTGCAATGCAATTCTTGTTCTAATTTCTGGTCCAAAGTGAATAAGAAGAAAGTCTGCTTTTACTTTGAAAGGGTCAAGTAAACAGGAAACTGTAACACAATGTTAGGGCTAATCTTTAAGGAGGAGGTGGTTAGACCAGTTACAGGGTCAGGCAGAGAGTCTTCATCCAGGTCACAATATTCTGAGTTTTCTACCATTTGTGGGGCATTATTATTATTATTAATATTATTATTATTATTATTATTATTGTTGTTTTTAATAAATGTGTGGGTGTTTTTTTGTCCTAAATTTTCAACTAACACCACAGAGGATATCCAGATGTTTTTCTAGATGAATGTTTTAAATTTCAAAGAACATTTGCATTTTTCTCACAAAATGCTTTTGTTTTTTGGTTCTCATAAATTTTAAGACTTTCCAAAACCAGTGTGTCCAAGTGTTGATGGGATTTATGGGATTTTTCTTGTTAATTTGTTTCTCCCCAGCACCAAATGTTTAACCTTTGATGGCCCTAATGTGCTGTAAATACAAACATACCTTCTCTTTTTTTTTTTTTTTTTTGTTTTTTTAATTCCTGCTGAAGATGCCCTCTGGTCATGAGCTTGTTCCTAAAATAAATGTTTAACTCTCAGCCAGACTGTGATGAACCTTTTTACATCATAAAGCTCAAACACAGCACTCCAGCTTCACTTCCTGGCACAAAGCATGACATGTTTATATACAGTCAGCTGCAGATTCTGTTTCTCTCTCATTTTCTTCTTCATGTGACAGAAGTTCTTTTTATCATTTTTGACAAGACACATTATTTATTTATTTTGGGGGGTGTGTTAATAGAGGCATTTATTTTCTAACTGAGCAGCAAACAAACAGAAGAATAATGCAGCTGATTTGACTTTCAGCAGAGATCTGAAGTTGTTTGGATGAATTCAGACCCAGGAAACTCAAAGCTCTGATGTGATTCCAGTTACATGGATAAAAAACATGAAAACAAAAAGAAAATTGACTGTAAAAATAACTACAGTATGTTTACATGATTGACTTCAGCTGTCAAAATAACAAAACATGATTTGTTTTCTAAAGTGTTACATGTCTTTTGATTTGAAGGTGATGGAGGAGGTCTTCTAGAATGAGCTGTGTCAGGGCTCTGTCACTTTAAGAAAACAAGATGCAACTGGCCACGCCCACCCATCCATAAATTAAATTTATATTTGTTAATCAGACTTTTAATGATTTCCATAGAAACATAAGAATAAACGTTTCACTCTCACACGCATGTAGAAATGAGGTGTCAATGGGACTTTTTCTAAACAATTCTTATAAAATGAACCTTCCAACCCCCTTGTTCTCATTGTGTGCTTCTTGTAGTAATTTCTTTAGAGCTGTTATATTTATTCAAGGAAGCATAGATTTATTTTTTATTTTTTAATTATTAATTAAATCAGGAACAATGTTTAGACCTTCTTTTTTTCATTTTTAATCAATTAGCTGTTCAAAAACAATGTTTTTGTTTGTTTTATGTAAATGAGGTTCTACTAATCCCAAGTTGCTTTGTGAAACTAAAATTAGACAAACAAGAGCTCGGGTCTCGGGAGGTTAAACACACAGCTTCACTTGTGTCTCTTACTTTAACATTTCTTTAGATGTTGTATTTAATTCTACATTCATTTTAGTCATTTCTCTGATTCTTTTAATCCAAAACAAAAGCAGGAACAATAATGAAGAATCAACTGAGGTTTTTGGTATCAGATCGGTTTAAGCAGACTGGGACTCTACTAGCAGTTCTTTGTCCGGATCCTGAAAAACTTCCCAGACTGAAAAACTTTGATCTGATTTCACAGTTTCACAACTAAAACATGTTCTACCTGTTCGTTAGAAAGCAGCTGCATTCGGTCAAATTCCTCCTTAGAAATCATATTATTGAGATCAGAACTTTACTGGATCATTGTGTTATCATGTCTCTTTGGTTATAGACGTAAAACAATTCAATTTAAGATGCAAATTCTGAGTTTATTTTGTCATTTGGCTTTTATTCTGGTAGGAGATGAAGATAGAAACCCGGGCATGTTTGGGGTGAGGGGTGTGGATAAATAAAGCAGAGGAGAGGAGGTGATATCCTGAGAGGGAGATGAGTCAGTCGGGTCGGGATGGTTCTGCTGCTGTCATCAGGTTTCATCCTGTGAGCTGCATCTCAGCAGGCTGTTTGTGCTGCTGCTCTCTGCCAACATACAGTAAAGACCTGACGTGATCAGAAAGCACTCGGATCGATGCAAATAATAATAAAAACTCTCTGAGTGGAACGTGGGTTTATTATCGAGTTTGAGAACCACGTAGGACATTTAGACGTGGGGTCTTCTGGGTCTGATGTGGAGATAAACCAGTCGAAGACAGAAACGTTTTCATCTTGATTTGAAGAGAGGCAGAAATCTGACACAAACCACTTTAAATATATATTAAAACTCACGGTGAGTGTTCCTGAAAGGAACTGCAGAACGTCTGAGGTGGTAGAGTTTTTCTTTTCTAAATTCTAAACACTTGACCTGTGTTCATAAACCCTGTTGCAGAAACAAGCAGCATGTCCGACCACTGAGCAGAAAGCAAATGCATTCATGTGTTTGTTTAACCAGAGTATTATACTGTAGGTGTAAGCCACTCTATGGAAGATTACTAACATCAGTATGTTTCTATGGACATACACACAGTTACACAACAGATCAGCAGCTGATGTTTAACTCAGGATTTAAAATTTGAATATTGTCTTCTTCCTTTTTAATTTTTTATGTTGATTATTGTTTCTCTGTCCCCTTCCTGTCAGCTCAGTAACACACATTCCTTTTTCCACAAGGAAAGTTCTCTTTGTTTGTTTTCTGGGTTTTTGTTTTTAGCTGTAAAAAGTTCAGCTTTCACTGACAGCAGACAGTTTTGATAGCCAGCTGCATTAAAATGACTTACATCAAAGGGTTTAAACAGTTTAGCAACTTTTCTCAGAATTAGCCTCTTCATTTGAAAAGGTATCAGCCACTGGTTTGGTGTGAAACTTAGGATTTATATAAAAAAATGATCTGATATCAGAAATAAGTGAGAAATCCATACTGATTAAAGCTTTCTTTATCTGTCAGCCAGATGTTTAAGAGAAGTAGAAGTTACTCTAGTGAAGATTACAAACATCAGTATGTGTCATGTCCTGTTTTACCATGTCTTCCCTTTCCAGTGTATTTAATCTATTTGGTATTTAGTATTTAGTGTGTCCTTGACCTTTGACCCCAGTGTTCCTTACCCTTTTTACTCTCATCTATAGTGATCTTCTCTCCCACTCTTAGTTTATTCCTCAGTTATCTTTTGTTGTGTTCATTCCCTCCTCGGTCCTGTTTAGTTTCATTGTTTATCCCTCCTGCTGCAACACACCACTTCAGTATGTTTATATATGAAATAATGTTTCATTCATTTTGCTTTGCATGCAGAGCCTCATGTAGTTCTTGTCTTTTGAATCATGCACCCTGTATGATGCATAATTTGACACTTTAGTTAAGCTCACATGCTTAAAGTGGCATTTTGAAAAATCAAGTGCACCAACATGTGACTAATGTCAACATTTAGGCTTCCACCAGCTTTTAAATATGATCCTCACACACGTTTAGGTGCTTTGATTCTGGAATCTATTTCAAAGCATCACCAGTCTAAAAAACAATATTTAAATGCTCGCCAAACTGCCTGGACCTTTGGGCTTCCATAGCTGCTTTTCTGTTTTAGTATTTTAAAGTTTGATGTTGTTTTGATCTGACTGATCGCTCAACTAGAAGAGTTTTAGGGGACAAATTATGCAAAACTTACCTTTTATATCTGTTTGAGTGGTCGGTCAAGGTGGTCTGTTGTGGAGTAAGTGAGATGTTTTCACTCATGTAATAACGGTAAAAATTTATTAACAAAAAACATTAGTTTGATGTTATTTCTAAACAGGCCAGTTGTTAAGCATTTTTATGGTGTCAAATATTGATTTTATTGTGTTAAAAGTGATATTAATCCTCAGCTAACAGCTCAACTTTGTCTCCTGCTGATGTAAATTAGTAACTTCATTCTTACAACATCTGGATTTTCGAGGTTTTACATGATCAGAAAATGCTGGGCTTTCAAAGCAAAACGGTAACACTTTACAACAAGGGTCCATTTATTAACATTACTTAGTGCATCATTAATTAACTATTAAATAAAGTTTTAGCCACGGCTTAATATTAATGTTATTATTAAGTAATGCATTACAAAGCAGACACCCCCCGACCCTTTGGCCTAACCTTTATGACACTTAATAGTTAACAATATTCCAACGTTAATAGAGGGACCCTTTGTTTATTAATGCTTAATAATGCACTAAGTAATGTTAATAAAGGGACCCTTGTTGTAAAGTGTTACCAGCAAAACATTTTGTTTATTAAAGATTTTATTTTTGAAAGTAATAATTCAAAATCTGCTGCTGGCGTCTCTTGGTGCTCTTGTTTTGATGCGTTTCAGTGCAGCCTGGTGGGGGGAAAAAATGCAGCTTGTAAGTAACTTTTGCAGTTTTAAAATTCTTTTTTCCCCTGTAATGGAGTGGCTCTACTCAGAGTGAACCAGCTGCAGATGTTGATTCGAAGTCTCCAGTGGTTCAGGAGATTTTTTTCACAAACAAACACAGAGGCAAAAACATTATTGGCCACTTCTCATGGCAGATGATAAAAAATAATATATAAATAAATACTATCTAGATTTTAAAGTACAGTTAAGTTCTTTTTGCAACTTCCTTCTAATCGTCAAAAAACGTTTTTATTCCAACCTCATGAACCTCGGTGCTGCAGACGGATCAGAGTTTTGTTTTTCATCACAAAGGAAGGAAGAACCGTTGAACTGGTTTGCAGCTTTTTAATCTGAAGGTTTTGCTTTTCAAAAGGACTTTTTCAGGTTGGATTCAGAACATTTAACCTGTTGTTTAGTACTAAAGTCAGTTATCAGAGAAGAGCTCTGATTGGTCTCATTTACTACCAGAGGTCATCCTGAATAAAATGCATCTCCTCGCTGCTCCAGTGGTGCTCTTAAAAAAACTCATGGTAAAATAAAAAAATAAAAGTCACAAACGTTTGTTCGTTTCTCTGCCATCGGGTCTCGTTCAGCTCCAACCAGCCAGATCCAAACTGGTCTTCCTCCCCGTCTGGAGTTGATTTTTACTCCTATTGATCCAGTTCAGACCCACTCCTGTTAATTTCTCACAACGCTGCCTTTCAGAACTCCTTCAGAGAACAGATTGGATTTTAGTTTTCCTCCTCTTGAATCTGTTAACGAGCCTCTCATTCAGTTTTCTACATGAATTTCTCTGATTGTTACAAATTGTTCTGAAACTTCTCCATCTGAGATTGATGTTTGTGTTGGTCGATAAGAACCCTCTCAGTTCTTCCTCACTTGATCTGAGTCCTCCTCTTCCTCATCCTCCGTGTCTTTGTTGTAACTTTCAAAAGGATGAAGAATGGCCAGAAACCGGAGCCTCTCCTCTCTCTGAATCAGGTTTATTTAATATTATTTACCACCTTTATAGTTGTGTTTTATTATGCAGCGCAGCTGAAATCACAGCTTATATTTGTAGCTCCTTACACCACAGATCAGTTGTTTCCTTGTTTTCTTCCTTCAAGCAGCTGATGTTTAACTCAAGATTGAACATTGAATGTCATTTTGCTTGTGAGTTATTCATGTTGATTATCTTTTCTGTGTCCTTTTCCTGTCAGCTCACTAATGTTTTGTTTTTTCATGACAAAAATTCTCTGTTTTGTTTGTTTTTAGATAAAAGGTTTGTTTTTCGTTGGACTGAAGAAAATCAAAAGTTGGCAGCAGACGGTTTTAATAGCCAGCTGCATTCAAATTATCTACATAAAAGAATTAAAAACACATTAATGACTTTCTGCTGTCTAAGAAATTAGCATACAAGTGTTAGAAATGTATCAGCCACTTCACATCTCCTCTCTTAGGTGTGCAACGTACGATTTATTATGTCATAAATCAGATAAAAAATGATCTGATATCAGAAGTGAGAAATCCGTGCTGCTTAAAGCTTAAACCTGTAGGTCAGACAGCAGATGTGTAAGAGACGAAGTCCAGAGGAGGAGAAGCAGGAGCTCAGAGGAGTTTATTTCCAGCCATTGTGACAGATTACATGTGGAACACCGGAGGAAGACGTGAGTTGTTAGAGCAACATGTTTTTATTCCCCTCACGTCGTCTGCGGCAGCGGCGGGCTGTTCCGAGCTTCTCCCAGAACATCACACGGTGTGGACGGAAAACGCCCTGCAGGCCCGTCAGCGGCTCTGACAGGTAGCTCCAGTTAGTGTGTCGACAAACCGACGTTCAGCCCAAACTCAGTTTAACATTCAGAACCATTAGCTGTTGGGTTTGTTTTTTTTCTCCATGCTGCTATGTTATTCACAATGATTTTAGTCCTGTTAGATTCAGGGAATGTTCCCTAGTGCCCCAGCCTCGTAAACAAATCATCTCACATCTCAGGGTGATTTCTGAAAAAACCAAGGAGACACGGCGGGGTTAACACCAACCTGTTGACCACAAAGTGAGATGATGACAGCGCCGTAACAGCTGACACGAGCTGGCTTCACCACTGAGACTCGTGATGGAGAGATCACTGTCTGTGTGGCCAGCAGCTGGACTTAAAAGAGTAAAGATGAATTCATCTCATAACGTTGGAAATCCTGAGTAGGCACCTTCAGCAGAACTTATAAGGGTCGTGGATCCATCAAATGAGCTAAACATTAGCTGTAATCTGAGGCTGTTTTATTGTGAAAGACATTTAAAAGCGTAAAGTGATTTTCTATAAGAAACGAGCATCAGGCGATTGAGTCATAGTGAGACAGATGGGTTGTTTATTGTTGGGTTTAAAGAGATCAGCTCAGAATAAAACATTTCTGCTGTAAATTGATTTTAGAGAACTTCTCATGAGCTTGTACTGAGTAATCTTAATCCAGTTTCATCTCTGATGATAATTAAATCTGATCCTCATATGGAGTGTTGATGTTAACCTCGCTGCTCACTGCTGCTCACAAACTGGATTTAGGACATCGGTACAATCTCATATCTGGTTTTATTCTTCTGCTTCTGATCAGTTTCTGCCAGAAATCAGACGGAAACTAAAGGATGAGCCTAGTGTTTTCTATTGATCCTCAGCAGAAACGCGGCTCTGCTCCCCGTGCTCCAGAGGGAGCTTCACTATTCACACACTAATGTAGCAGCTTTAGAAGCCTCTGGTTCGCCCTCTCTCCAATGAATTGTCATTGTGCTGCTTACACGAGCGGCTGGCAGATTTGTGGTGGCGTATCTGACTTACAGCAGGAAATAAATGGGCCTTTTAAACAGCTGTCAGCCTTTGAAGAGGGGTGACAGAAAATGGTGCAGAAGACCTTGTATTCTTCATCGAAGAAAAGTGAGGAAGACAGTGAGATGGAGGGACGCCGTGATTCACGGGCAGAATTTATCACCAGCCTTTTTATGCTCCAACCAGAGCTAATCCTGTCGTTTATTCCTGCCATCTTTCCTTTCACCTCTTCTCTCTGCATGGACTCTTTTCATCTAGTGCCAGAAATCTTAAACGTGTCAGATCGAGTTGAGAGCAGAGCAGCAGACGGAGCAGCCTGCGAGTCCTCTGGCGCTGTAGCGACGAGGCGCTGATAAGATCTGCTTTGCTGTGTCAGGATGTCCTGTAAGACCGGAGTGGCCCCGTCCTCTGAGGTCTGTCGCCAAGCCCAAAACATTCCTCAAACACTGATCCAGCGAGTGCAGAACACGACCTCACAAGCTGAACTCACCTCCAGGCAATTTATCACACTCCGTCCTCCCGCCCGCTTTATTCTGCAGCCTTTAAATCCAGGAGCCATCGTTTGATTCTGCATTATTAAAGAACTTCGTTCAGTGTTTTTTTTTAATAATTGGTGTTAAATGTTTTTAGTTTTTTTCGTGTAAATCTGCAGCCACAACAAAAGCCTCTGAGTGTAATTACACTTAATGATAGTTAAGTGAACCTGGGGCTGTTTGTGTGTTTTGGGGGAAACTTCCTGCTCACTGTGGTTCAGCAGGAGTTGACAGCCACCAGCAGCTAAAAAAAGACCGACTAATTAACACAGCGGACGCTGCTGAGCACGCTGCTGCTGGGTGGAGACGTGAGTACCGAGTGGATCTAAACAAGCATTCTCCTTCTGAGTCCTCCTCAAGGACATCCACCCAAGCTTGTATGGCTTTTAACCTCTGTCCTCAGTTTAAGGGACAGAAGCAGCACATAGTGTTGTTGTATTGGGACTTTGTCTCAGATCAGCCCAGGACTTCACTAGAGCTCTGTGTTCCTCTCTGGAACCTGAGGGTTTTACTACAAAGCAAATTAAACATAACGGGCCTTTCTTCTCCTAGTCTACCTCGACAACACCGGAAACTCCTCTAAGGGATCACGGGTTTTACAATGGAGATTAAAGTCAATCTGTTAATTTAAGTTTTGGAACACTTTAACATGAAAAGTCACAAAGACGAGCTTCATTTGGCTTTTGTTTTACTCTGAATTCATCAATAAAGTAACAGAAGAGAAAAAACGCGCGCACACACTAACATGCACGCACACACACACATACACAGACGCACACACACACACACACATACACAGACGCACACACACACAGGCACATACATACACACACATATGCAGACACACACACACACACACACACACACACACACACACACACACACACATGCACGCACACACACACAGACACACACAGGTGTTTACAAAGGTGTTCACTGAAGTAGACTTGGCTTCACAGAAGAAAAACATTATATTAGAGATAATATAAGGAGCCTATAGATATTTGTACTTTACCAAACAGAATGATCTTGTGCTCAAGTTGCCTATAACTCAGACTTGATGTCCCTTTTCATTTTGACTAAATATTTCATGTTTTTATTTTAGTAAAATCTGAGAAAATATAAAATAACAGAACATTCCTCCATCTCTTATGGACTAGATTTACTGTTTTTTGGGGTTTTAACCTTTTGTTTATTCTGATGCTGACAGAATACAGAAAGTCTGAATACCTTTATTTTGAGAAACAGAAAGTTGTTTTTCCACTCAGAAACTCAACAAGATTTTTCCCCAGAAGGTAAAACCCACCAACAAAACAAAAATACAATAGTTTTAGTTTTTACCTTCAGTATCCAGTGGAACTTTGGCCAGAGTTCTAGATGATGACCCTTACCTCTAGATATGCACCAGTTCTGGTTTTGCAGATTTCTGATTCTGGTACAGCTCTGACCTGCTGATACTGATCTTAGCTGATTCAGATTTCTCTCACTGAACTAGAAAACAGCACAATATAGATGTATTGCCAATTTTGGAATAACTTAAAAGTATACTGTATATTCTAGTACTACAAAAGAATGAAGATCTGTGTTATTCAGTCAACAATGGTTCATTTATGGTCCTTGGAAAATGTCAGATTTTGTTATTACTGCCTGGCAACAGTGGCCTAAGGGTTTTCAGTTTTAGAACGTGAGCCATCCACTCTAAAAACTACCAGATTCTGTTCAGCAGCCAGTTTTGTTTCATCTCTGCTGATCTTACTTCTTTTTTTAATCATTGAACTGAGTTGCTGCCAATGAAAACTTACTGATCATCACAAACACATTGGAGTTATGACTGAAGGTAAACTACAGAGCCAAAAATGCCTGTTTAAAATTAGCCACAAGTTATAATATTTTTAAAAACTCAACCCTGAATGAACCACACAGTATTGGGTGTTCGTTTCTGTTCTCTGGACACATACATGACTGTGTTCTTCAGTAACGAGTCAGACATGGATCCTGATCTGGGACGTGTTGACTTGATGAGCTCAGTTCAATGGAAGTTTCCACTTAGGAAAATTCTGCTTAAACGTCAGATCGATTTAATGTGGAATCATAGATATAAACAAAGACATGTCAATTATAGATGGATCAATTAAAATGTAGTACATTTGTGAAGTTGCATCCTAAAATATAGGAGATGAAAGTAACCATCTATCACCCAGCCAAATGATAAACCTCTCACAAAATGACTCAGAGGACCACAGATGTCCCATTGGCCAAACCTGGACACCCTTGATTAAGACATCAGCTGATTGAGTGAATTCAATTCAAATAAAAAAAATAAAAAAAACTTTATTAACCCCAGAGGGAAATTAAATGTTGTCGTAACTCATTCTTCAAAGCAATATTAAAAATAAACAATAGTCATAATAAAGATCTCAGCTGATATTATTCAGAGTGGTTAAAGATGCTGTTTGCTGGTGGCAGGAAGGACTTCCTGTAGCGGTCTGTATTACAGCAGGTCTGAAACCTCCGACTGAAGATGCTCTGTTGTTGCATGACGGTGTCATGAAGAGGATGCTCAGGGTTGTCCATCATTTTTTGATTTTATGAAGAATCGTTTTTTCCACCGTCATCTCCAGTGGTTCCACAGTAGTCCCAGAACAGAACCAGCCTTTTTTATAATGTCGTTGAGCCTTTTCTGAGACTGTTGAGGATCCAGGCACGCTGATGACTTTGTGACTCGTTCAGTTAGGTTTGTTGTTTACTTCTAGTATTTCTGTTACCCGATTGGGTTTAAGCTTTCTCCTCTCAGTTTTTCAAGCGAGCAGAATAAAGAGTCTTTGTGAATTCAGAGAAATGTTTGTTGAAGTTGGAGCTCAGTGCAGGAAGCTGCTGGTTCATGAAATATGAAAGATTCGGTATTGTGCTGGTAGAGGAGCTTGGGTGGCTCTGTGAGCTGTAACTTAAAAGAACCCCTGCAGCCTGTCTATGGTGTGGTCGGGGTGATTTGAACAGTTTTTTAAACTCGGATAGACTAGAATTGGACCAGAAACAGGAAATGAGCAGTCTTTTCAGCTAACTGGGGTCAGTTATTAATGCTGCTTCAGGGTGAAAATGATCGTGATAGATCATAAAAACGTCAATGAGAGGGAAAAGTTAATTGGGAGGAGGACAGATTTCTCATTTCACCTCATTAACATTTTATTCATTGAGTTGTCTCAGGCTCATCTGTGGATGTGACCTCTGACCTCTCTGTGACATTGAAGGTCTTGGTGATAACTGGTGATGGGAGATTCTGTGATGTAAAGAAGGAGAAATGACTAACCTTCATGGAACGCCTCATCAGAGAGAGAACGATGAGGCTGGAGTCAGAGACGGCTCAGACAAAATTCCCTCCTTCAGTATGATACTTGTATATACTTTCTCTGTATTTTATGGATTTCATGTTCAGCTATGTTGCCACAGTCTGCTGTTCTTAAAGTGCTTTATAAATAAAAATGACTGAGCTGCTAATGCTTTATGTTTTGTTTCAGGTTAGGGTTAGAAACCCCAGAAATCAGCAGTATTACCCTCCTGTCCAGTAGGTGGTGATAATGTGTTAAGCTGTCTAAATGAAAGACACAATTTTATCAGCTGGGTCCTCATTTATCAACCATACTTACGCACAGATCTGTGCGTATTTCATGCGTAGGAACATTTTTATGCATTGTGTGGTATTTTCCATCTTGCACTTGTGCGTAGAACAGCACTGACCATTCGTACAAACAGCATCTAGTGGTAGAATGGGGGAACCGCATTACTGAAGGTCTCAGTCATCCATGCGCGTACCTCATCCACAATTTATCCAGAACCTAACACTCTGCTCCCCAAACATACATGTGTTGCCAAGGTAACCAAACTGACTGACAGCACTGCAGCCGACAGCAGAAGCTGCATTCGGACAACATTCCCAAACAAGGAAAAAACAAACTTGTAACAGAACATTCAACTCCTTAAATGTGAACTTTACATGACAACAGAATGGAACATTTAGTCCTTTACTTTTATTCATATTCAGTTTTATGTCAAACCCATTTTTTCTTTATTTCTGACAGGGACCTCTCCTCTGTCACGACCGCGTTTACACTCTTTTACTTTGGCAGCCAGTGCCTCGATTTGGATGTCAATAAAGTTTTTGTTTTTTTTTTCGGGAGGAAGACGGGGAATCTCCTCATGAGCTCTTGAGCCCTTCTTATTTATCGGCACTCCTGAAGAGACATGTGCCAACACGCTCTCTGCGCTCCTCTGATCAGTGCCTGCTTGTAGTCCCCCGCACTAGGTGTCGGACTCGAGGCGATCGGGCTTTCTCAGTTCTAGCGCCATCCCTCTGGAATCAGCTACTACCGTCAGTTAGTCCATCTACATCTCTGCAGGTTTTTAAGAGTCGACTGAAAACACATTTTTATCATCTACCGTTTCCAGACCTTGCTTGAAGTCTGCTTGTTTTTATGTGTCTATGTTCCATGCATTATGTATATGCATGTATTATGTATTTTTATAGTTTTATACTGTCGTTTACTGTTTTATTTTTTTTTATCATGTTTTTATGTTGTTCTTCAGCGCCTTGGCCCCCCGTAATGGGTGTGGAAGGCGCTTTATAAATAAAGTTTGGATTGATTGATTGATTGATTGATTGATTAAACTGAGGACGTGTGACAAAATATGGTTAATTGAGGGCATTTCTGTATGTAAATGACGGTGAACGGACACGAACACCTGGGTACGCACAGGTGGGATTTATCAACAGTAAGTTGGAGGAGCATGCGTACGAGTGGCCACCGCATGTTTCATAAATCGGGATTTTGGCCGTTCATACGAACATCCATCCATCCATTTTCTGTAACCGCTTATCCAAGCAGGGTCGCGGGGGGCTGGTGCCTATCTCCAGCAGTCATCGGGCAAGCAGGCGGGGTACACCCTGGACAGGTTGCCAGTCCATCGCAGGGCAACACAGAGACACACAGGACAAACAACCACACACACACCTAAGGACAATTTAGAGAGACCAATCAACCTGACAGTCATGTTTTTGGACTGTGGGAGGAAGCCGGAGTACCCGGAGAGAACCCACGCGTGCACAGGGAGAACATGCAAACTCCATGCAGAAAGACCCCAGGCCGGGATGTGAACCCAGAACCTTCTTGCTGCAAGGCAACTGCACTAACCACTGTGCCACTGTGCAGCCCCGTTCATATGAACATTCTAAATTTAATTCATAGGAAGGAATATAGAACAGTTTCTATGAACGTTTAATAAATGAGGGGTTTGCTGTATGTCGTGTGGTTGGTGCCGTCCTTCTGAAAGAATGATTTGTTAACTCAGAACAGAGATGTTGGTCAAAGAGACAGAAAGCCATAACACATCTGCATGTACTCACTCTGATTTTTTTTTATTATTGTCTTCTAAAAACCATTTATGATTTTAGTCCTCCATATTTATCAGTCTTACCTGGCAAGTCCAATTTGATTTTTATCTTGCTTCCTTTTTCTTCAGTTTACATTATTTTTTAACTACTTCTATCTTTGTTTCTCTTGTATTTAGTTAAATTCAAACTATTTTTCACAAAAAAATCTCGCTTTTATGTTTTAAAATCCTCTGATTAAAATTACTTATATTTTTTTAGTATGTCATTATTTTTATGATTTTAGAAGTCGTCTTC
>SSNS01000147.1:416690-466663 GCA_006937985.1 Aphyosemion australe | reverse complement strand
GGGTTAAAATTAAAGTGTTTTGTCTCTAAATTTGTGTGTGTGTAATGTTTGTCTATGAGAGAAGTGGGCATTGTAATAGATTCAGTGTGTTCCATTTCTCTAACTGTGTTTTCAGTTTTGCTCTTCAGTGTTTTTTCCATGCTTGCTAGTGTTCTGCCAAATGCTACTTGTGTTTATTCAATGAATGGTATGTGTGTGTCATGTGAAAATATGGCTGTGTTTACCAAATGAAAACACGTGTTCCATTTTGTTAACATGTTACAAGATTTGATGGCAGAGTTGTTTTGCAAAGGGATGCCAGGGTTTAGGAATTTGTGTGTGATGTTTGGGGTTTTGTGTTTGCAGTTTTGAAAGAAACGTACAGTTTCGACAAATGTGTTTTAGCAATCGAAAAAAACTGTAATGTTCAGAAGCAGGTTGATTCTTTAAATCTGGCTTCTTTAGAACAAACAGAAGCTTCAGTCAGTGAGAAATGATGAAACCTGCTGCTGAGACTAGAACCTAAACAAATATCAGCACCACCTGATGAATGTTTTTCTCTGACCTTTCAGAATAAAATACTTGTTTCACTTTCAGCAGGTCATTTTTCACAAAATGTCAAGCAGCCAAAACTGATATGTTCTGATTGGCCCGATCTGGTGAGAGGACAGCAATCAGGTCATGGTGAAATCAGCTGTCATAGGTATCACCATGGTGATGCATCGCAGTCTCATTAGGAAGAGGGAGTCTGGAGGAATCACCAAACTTTGGAAAACTGAAGCTGTTTATTATAAATCACCTCAAAATGATCATTTTCCTTTAGCCACTGAGCAGCGTGACCTTCTCTGCTCACCTCTGTCATGTCTTATGATTACTGGATCACCTCAAACATCTGACTCATGGTCCACTGCTGACCTCTGAGCACACACACACACACACACACACACACACACACACACACACACACACACACACACACACACACACACACACACACACACACACACACACACACACACACACACACACAATCGGAACAGTGTTGTGTTGCTGTTGGTGAGTCTGACTTCAGAGCAGCTCTGCAGCAGACATCACACAACACTGAGAGCTGAACAGACCTCCAGGTGATGAGCTGAATCAGAATGTTTCTTGCAGCGCTGATAACACACGCATTAGATGCACCCCCTCCTCAGATCTGTGTGAGAGCGTCACAGCTAAACAGGATTTTATAGCCGACACCAGAGAACATGTTCACCTGCATTCTTAGTGATTTTTGTGATTTCTGTTGTGTTTACATATTTACTCATGTAAAGCCTAGTTACACCTGATAAATATTGATCCCATTTTACAGAGTAAAGAATTTTAAGTATATTTATTCATACTGAGCCAGAGTCTGTTTTTTTATCACTCGTGCTGATAAATAAACTCAGCCAGAAGCTTCTCTCAACCTGAACACTTCACCTTAAAAGTTGTATATTTGCTTTGTGACACATTTTAGTGGAGCATAGTTTGTTTGATATGCTAAGAGACTTGTTTAAACTGAGAATGCTCACTATCCTGCAAACCTGTCATCAAAAGAAGTTCCTCTGAAAATGTCTTTCACCTCAGACTCCTGCTAAATTTTGTTTTTCAAAGTTAGTTTGTGTCCCTTTGATTGCTTTAAACAATCTAAATACTCTCGCTTTGGTCTTTACTGAGATTTATTTACATCAGAAATAACAGTCTTTGTAAATAAGCCATGTGACCTCTGGTTTGTTAGAATTTTCACAGCACTCAATGAGAGAGAGAGAGAGAGAGAGAGAGAGAGAGAGAGAGAGAGAGAGAGAGAGAGAGATTGATTTATCAGCTTCATGTCAGTTGTGTGTCAAGTTATTGACCAGCTTTGTGCCTCATCAGTATTCAGTAAACACACCTACATGTCAGACACGTTTGTCCTCAGACACACACACACACACCCACGCACACCCACACCCACGCACAATGACAAATCAGGAACATTTGAGACAGGTGGGTCGAGCACCTACCACTTATGTGCATGAATTCACATGCACACACACACACACGCTCATGTCAGCTTTGTGTGTGATGGGTATCATTTCCTCCATGTTCAAACTGAGCACATCACTCTGAGAAAGCCAGAGCGTAAATGTGGTACTGAGACATTACTCTCCCCACCGCAGCCCGGTCCAAATGTTCTACAATGAGCCGAAGTCTCAACTCTGAAATGTTCAGAAGTGAACACAATGTACAAAATGACATGATGTCTGTGATTATCTCCACCTTATCACTCTGACTTTCAGACCGTTCCATGTTCTGAATTCTCACATGAAGAAAAATGTTTCCTTCCAATCTTTTGATGAAGAAAATGAATGTGTGTAGTTTCCATCATTTGTCTGCAGGTAACAAATGTAAATAAAGCATCTACAGTACTCTGGGTGTTTAGGAAAACGGAGGTTTTCTGCTTCAGGCACACCTCTCATCCTCAAACTCTGTTTATGGTTCCCTCATGTGGACGTGGAGGGCTGCTTGATTATAGAACATAATTCTAATCATGATTCATGTGGTCAACATTGAAATCATGGTTATTTAACATGTGTCATAAAACCATAAAAGTGTTATAACAATAAATTATATTATATATTTTTTATAATATATTAAAGTAAGGGAGGTACTGTATATTTTTCTAGTTGCATGATACGCTACCAGAATGTTCTCAATCTTCCTCAGATTTTTTTTAGAAACACAGTTTAACCTTTAAGTAGGAAGTTCAGATCATTTGGATAATGACAAAATAAAGGCTCGACTTTAATTCAGAATTCAAGGAAATAACTTCAATAACGATATTATTTGTTGACAGTAGTTTTGTGATTGTTTGGAGCAAAAATTGGGTTTGAAGAGCAAATCAGTTGCGCGACCCTTCAAGATTGGGAACTTTTCTGAAACAATACTTAACACCCACCTATCACGCCCACTGGTACCGAGACATTTTTATCAGCTATACATGTGCATCTGTTCCATCATCATCTTCTCACCATTCCACCTTCATCATGTGTGAAATGTTAAGAACTGATTTTGGGGAGAGTCTTAATCAATTCAAAGAATGTTCTTCCTTTGTATGTTGATGTGTGATGCTGTGGCCTTCTAGTGGCGCTGTGGGGATATTCTTCATTTTCTTCTTCATATTCAATCTTCTAGCAGCAATGTCCATGACAGGAAGTGACGTCAGCTGTTTATTGTAAAACACTGCAGCACTGAAAATCCAAACTTTAATACAGTAAGAAATCAGTGATGTTTCCTCCCTCCATATTCTCCCTCTCTATCTTCCTGGAGGTCAAAGGTCATGAGGATGCTTCTCTTCTTCTTCTCCTCGTATTTATCTGCCCTCCAGCCATCTGATTCATCTGCCCCACTCTCTGCCTGCCCGCCCCTGCTTCTGTTGGTTTTGTAGCCCTCAGCACAAACAGCACCCAGACCGAGGTGGAGATGTGACACCGGGAGAGTCGGTGGTGTGATGAACAAAGATGAGTGGGCGATGGATGGAGCAGAGAGGAGAAGATAAAACAAAGAGAGTAGGAACAAGATGTACAGCAGACACGGAAGTTTGTTGGTTCTGTTCAGCTGAGATTTTGGGATGACACAATCCTACTGAATATGAGTTTGAACATCCACATTAAGAGTTAGCTGCCTATCGCACACATGTAAGCACGATGTTGGTGATCACACGTAGCCTCAGTTAGCTCTAATGTTAACCAATGGAAAACTAAAAATCATTTCCCCATTTTTTATTATTTAATATGTTTTTAGCTTTAGTTGATATCTAGTTTTTATAATAAAATAAAATTTATTATTATTATTATTATTATTATGATGATGATGATGATGATGAAGGAATAAAATGATCAGGATTTTTAATGCAGACATAAATTTAGCTGCTTCTGGAGTTTACCAATAACTGCATTTTTCTTTTTTCCTAAATGTTGCTTGTCTTAAAACTGATAAATAAAAAACAAAGAAACCCACCAGAGAAACGACAACCAGCAGCTTCAAAGTGAAGATAAGCTGGAATGACGTTGAATAAAGAAGAGATAAACAAACGGAGGGAAATAAAGATGCAGGTAAATGTTTAGTGAATGAAACAAAAGGATGGAAGCGTTATCAGGGGAAGGAAATGAGCAACAAGCAAAGAATAATAAAACAAACTGCAGCTTTATGAAGGAGGACGGACATCTGAGGACCAGAACTCTGGAATGGTTAAAAGAGAGATAACGAGACAATATGAAGGGTTCAGCCTGTCAGACAGGAAGCTCAAATAAACACAGAGAGACTGGAATAATAATGAAAAGCAAAAAGGTTGAATAGGAACACTCAATAGAGAAGGTGACAAGGAATGAACATTAAATTATTTTTCTAACTTTGTTCTTTTTCCAGTTAAATTAACATCAGGTGATTTATAACTAACATTTAATAAACCGATGTTAGGATATTTCTCTGGTATAAACATGTAACACATGCTGCACTTAGTGGAACTGTGGCAAATGGAAATGTGACACTGGTAAATGGTAAATGGCCTGTTTTTGATATAGCACCTTCCAGAGTCCTAGACCCCTCAAGGCGCTTTACAACACAATCAGTCATTCACACCTTCACACCCTGGTGGTGATGAGCTACATTGTTGCTAAAGCTGCCCTGGGGCGCACTGACGAAGGCGAGGCTGCCGTACACTGGCGCCACAGGTCCATCTGACCAACAGCAGCAGGCAAAGTGGATTAAGTGTCTTGCCCAAGGACACAACGACAGCGGCAGATGAGCGGGGCTCGAACCTGCGACCTTCTGATAGCAGGGCAGGCACTACCTCCTCTGCCACCATCGCCCAAAAACCTGATATGAAAAATACCAACAAAGAATAAAACAGTTTTTTTTCTTGGAGATAACTAGCTGAGAACTGAAGCTTCATAAATAACCTAAATTGAATCAGCAAGGTCTTAGCTTCTGAATGGTGGGTAGGATGTGTGAACAATGCTGGCAAAAACATCAACACAATGTTGCTGTATGAAGATCAATTTATGATAATTGTAGTTTTGGAGCACGTAAAGAAAGGTTTATGGCCCAGGTTCTGCAGTGGTTTTAGAGGTGCAGCTTAAATGGGATTTTTATTCTGACTTCCATTTATGTTTCTGTATGTTTTCAACATTCAGGAACTTTGATTTGATTAGAAGTTTAAAGCTAACTCTTTCACTTGTTCTTCAACTACCTTTGTATTTGTTGTTGTTAATCACAGCCGCTCATTTTAATTCAGTCAGAATATATGTTTTTCAGTTTTTGTTTTAGAGTTTTAGTAATTCTCTTGTACGGGCGGTTTAAACCAAAGAAGGTTGATGTTCATGTGTAAATCTGAGTCACATAGCTTAGAGTCTTCCCTTCACTATAGCTGAGACCTGAAAATTAAAAACAGACTCTTCAGCTTAATGATTGCTCAAGCTGAGTTAATAATAATAATAATAATAATAATAATAATAATAATAATAATAATAATAATAATATCCATCCATCCATCCATCCATTTTCTGTAACCGCTTACCCGAGCAGGGTCGCGGGGGGCTGGTGCCTATCTCCAGCAGTCATCGGGCAAACAGGCGGGGTACACCCTGGACAGGTTTGCCAGTCCATCGCATTATAATAATAATAATAATAATAATAATAATAATAATAATAGTAATAATAATAAGCGAGTTAACACTTTGTGTTAAAGGTGTGATTGCTGTGCTTTATAACAGACGTTTGACCCTTCAAACCTGATCAGAGGACCATCTTCATGACTGATCGTTTGACACAATAATTTCAGATCGGAGTGGTTTGTTCTAGTTTTGTGTCTCTGACTGGAATCATAGCCGTCTCTGTGTTTACCTCTTCATGCAGATTCAGAAACAAATCTAATGGACGTGAAGCTGGAAGGAAAAGTGGTCCATTTTCTCATCAATTTTCTGTCACTGATGATCTTTATGTTGGAGGCTTTTTGTTTGCTTTTTACTGAAAATAAAGCTTAATCTTTGACCTGAGCAGGTTGTTTCAGGTAGTTCTTGAAGATTTTAGTTGCCTGATTTTCTCCTCATTGTTTTTTTGTTTTGGTCGATGAGTTGAACATCTTGTTCTGCTGCAGGAATCTGATGTTCTTGTTGTTTAAACCATTAACGTAGCTGTGGTTAGTTTGGTTGTTTTTCCAACAGAGACACAAAAAGCAAGAATCTAAACAGAAAAAATGTTTATTTCACTTCACATCTAGATATAAAATATACTTTATATTCCTGCAGATTGGTGCAAGATGACTGAGGGTTTTATAAGTCACCAAATTAAAATGTTAACCATCTATAAACATCTGTTTTTGTTCCTTTTTACATAAACATTTAAGTTTTATTATAAATGTCCTGACTGTATGCATAGTTTTTCTACTCTGTTGCTAGGATGACAAATAGCTATGTAGTTGATTAGCCCTCTGTACAGTCCATAATAGACAGCATGAGGTACTGAGAGCCCATTCTCAAATGAAAGTAGAACCAACCAATCATATTAATTCATTTAGCAGCGTGATCTAAACAAGCTCTACCTGCTGTAGGACTGACCAATCAGAAGCTTTCTTCTGCCTTTCATTATAAACTTTACTAAAAGTTCTCAGAGGAGCTGAGAGTCTTGTAGCTGCAGAGTCAAATTTAGCAAAAAACTGCTAAACTACTGAAATGCTCCATTATTTCTGGAAAATGTTTTCTTCATTTTATGCATCTGAATCATATAAACATCAGATTTATAACTGGAAGTGATGAATTTCAATTCTTAGAGGTAGCTGAATCAAGTCAACAAATAGTGAATTTGGCTGTTGAGCCGCCTGCTCTTTGTTCTGGTTCTGCTGTCCTAGTATCAGTCCCAGTAGCGATTCTGATTTGACAGTAATCAGATTACCAAGTTAGTCCAAGCTATGGTTCTAGCCTATAACAGCTAAATCTTTCACAAACACAATGACTGCTGTTCTGTTTGGCAGACACTTTTATCCAAAGTGACTTACAAATGAGAATGTAACAAGGCAGCGACCTTTGGCTAACAATAAATTATTTAAATATTAAATATCTTTTATTGCTCATTTGTAATACTCAGTCTTTTTGAGGCTAAATCTGCTGAAAGAAAGAAGAAAATTCATGTAAATGTTACACTTCAGTCAGACCTCTGCATGTAATTTACATGTATTTTAAATGATGTGACTCATGTAGCCTTCAGAGAAAAGGCAGAAATCAGAGTTTCGTCTTGTTGCTTTATATAACACAATTAAAACTTCTAGTTCTAAGTTTTATCATTTGACAGGTTTGTTCTTCAGAGCAACATCTCTTGAATTTCCAGCATCGTTCACCTGGTTATGTGTTATTAAACACGTAAAATCACCTGTTCACATTTGGACTGAGAATTTTCTAATCTTCAGATGGACCATATTTGGTCTCAGAGAGCTTAAATCAGCTCGTGTCCTACTCAGGACCCAGAAGGAACTCCCTCTGAAACTCGATCTTCTGCTTTTGTCTGGGGGCTCCACAGCTAATTTCATGCACCGCAGAGAAGCAATGAAACGAGAAGCTACAAGACCAGTTAGCACAAAGAACTCTAGTCTTCTGTGTGTTTTACTTCTGCTGAAAACACTTTCACAGCTGAACTGGTCGTCACGTCATAAATCATGTTCTGCCTTTATGTTTCAGCTAAAAACCTCCAAACTTCAGCAAAATTGAGTTTATCTGGACACACCATCTAAATGCCCTTTTCAGATTTAAAAATAGAAAAAAGCCGGATTTTAAGTGATCATCAAACAATAAATGTAACGTAAAGTGTTTCCTGATTTTAAGATGATGATTTAGAAATCAATCAATCAATCAATCAATCAATTTCAATAACCAATCAATCAATATATTTTTATAGGCAATAAATCAACTATTAAATTAAGGATTTAATGACTGAAAACTGTATAAATTAAAACACACAACAGGTTTACAAAACTTAAAACTTCAATCTTTAAAATTAAAGCAAACAAAAAACTTTCAAATTTGAGGATCCTGGAAAACAGTGTAAAATAACTTTAAGTAAAAACTTTAAACCAGATGTTTTAAAAAACTTTCAACTCCAAGTAAAAAAATAAAACATGGATCTTCGTCAAAAACCCTAAAGGTTGGCTATGGAACATTTATTAAAAAGCTATATTTAAAAAATAATACTAATTACTAATAAAAATTAGAGGTGTGCAGAATTAATGTACAGTTTTTTGCTATATTTAAAAAAAAAAAATTCTATTTTGACAGGCACGACACTGGGTTTATGTTTACATCTACCAGCCACTAGAGGGCACCACTGCGGTAAAAAGTCCGCTCGGCAAGGCGAGGCTGGGACTGTGTAAAATGGCGGACTCAACAAGTCAAGCAGCTGCTTCTGAGCCCAGAAGATGTTCTAACGGTAAATACTGTTGTAAAATAAACGGTAACACTTTACAATAAGGTACACAAAAAAATGCTTAGTTACTAGGGAACTACGTAGGGGTTAATGCGTAATGAAGCAGGGACTAATAGGTAGTTAACCAGTAGTTACTGCTGCAAACTCTCATCATTTTTATTGTGCTTCGTTACTAGGGAACGACTTAGGGGGTAATGAATAATGAAGCAGGGACTAATGGGTAGTTAACCAGTAGTTACTGGTGAAAACGCTCATCAGTAGGGATGTAACGATTCACTCAATTCACGATTCGATTCAATTGCCAATTATTCACACCAAAATGAATTTCAGTTATTTATGGCAAAATAAATTCTTTTTTACAATTGCCCTTTAGTCCTTGTTTCAAATTGTAACTTTCTATTGTCTTACTAAAACTTACCATTGAACAAAGTAATAGCGGTAATTAATGATGATATGGAAATGATCACAAGTCTTTTTATGCTCAAAAAAGGTTTCATTTATTTTTGAATGCCATCTGCATTTATGTCTCTTGTAGTAGCACTACACTAATAAAAGGATATACCGACTGGTTGAGGCGGCCAATATGGATGGTAGGTTCCGGTCAGAGAACCAGGGAAACCAGACGTTTTCTCAGCGCGTTTATTAACAGTGAACTTGAACAGCAGGCTTATTTAACAGGAACAAGTTACATGTGTGTAGTTGTGGTTTACTGAAGGTATGTTAGCAGCTTAGCATGTGCGTCACGGCACTCATGGGCTAGCCTTAGCATTAGCAGCAAATGACGATCGTTAAATACTATATTAGCACGCTAAAGAATAACAACAAATGCAGCTGATGGGTAACTAAACATGTAAACACCTTAGTAAAGAAACATAACTGATGGAAGGATGAAATGAGAGCAGGAAGTAGTCAGAGGTGAGGAAGAGGAGTGGTGTCATGGTTTGACCCAACTTTAGCCTGTTCCTGACTTCATCCCCAAAATGCTGCTGCCTCTTAAATCTTCATCACACAGAGCCTCTGGAGGGCAAACCCAGACACCTCAAAGGTGATTCTGGTACCAGAGATGTCCCGCTGTCTGAGTGAAGATTTGTCTTTCCACATTTGGTTTTGGCTCAAACTTTTTCAGATTTATCTTCATTCTAACAACAACTGGTGCCCAGGAACAGGAAGTTCTGGCCTGAATATACGTTCTCTATTATCCGGATCAGCTGGCTTCCAGAGTCATTACCCTCGTTGCCCCAGTATCAGCCGACTACAGCTGGGTTCTGAGATTGCTTTGGATCCGCTCAGTCATCGATTCTGGTGTGAGTGCCAACAGCGCTCTGGACTTGAAACACTAAAACACCTCAGGAACCATCTTTGTGTTCTGCAGATTATTTATCTGCTCCGCGTTTAGACACTCACCCGCTTCCACTCATCACTGAAGAGTCTCTTATACAAACGGAAAGCTATGTCGGATAAAACCAAGCTCGGAGCAGAACTGGTTATCGGAGATTTTATTTAAATGTTACAAAGGATTTTAAACAACAACATGAATAGAAACAGAGCAGAATCCTACATCTGACTGTTTTATCATTCTCACGCCTCACAGATTTCAGACATTTTAGTCCAAAATTGGAAGGGAACCAGTTAGAAAAGAAAACCTGTTGTGAATAAAAAACTCAAAGGGTGACATGTTAAACAAAGACATGATCTTTTCTGCTCAGAAATCTGTTAATTGATGTGTCTAGCTCTCGCTGCTGATTTGTTGATGCTTTACAGCTTTCTCAAAACTTTTCTTCCATTCAGATGTTTTAAATTGTCGAAGTTTGTTGATTGTGAAGTTGTGATTGTGATGCTTTTTGGTTTTGGTTCAGTCTGGGTATGTTAGCAGGAGCGCTACAGAACCAGACTCCACTAACCTGAGAGAAGAACTAGACCTTCAGTCCAAAACAAAAGCATCACTCAGCTCTGAACAGTCAACTTTATTTTTCCTTCTCTAATGAGCAAAAAACGATGGAGCGTGTGTCATGGTTGAAAATGTGGAGGAAACACTGGAGGCGTGTGTGCACACCCATCCTTATTTGATCTGTGTTTTAGTAGTCAGACACGGAGTCGGGTGGTGAGTTGTAATCCCTCCACATCCTGATCTGACTGTTATTTAAAGCAGCTCTAGCAGCAGCTGTCTGCCTGTTACTCCTCCATCTCCTTGTCTCTTAGTCCCTGTTTGTCTGTATTTTTAAAGTTCTTTAAAGTTCTAGCAGTGTTTGTCCCAGTGGGTCCAACTGGTCCAGCAGTGTTGCGTGAAACTAGTAAACTGTTAGCTTAGCGAGGATTGTCTGCTCACCAGCTGTGAGCGTCCTCCCAACTGAGCTCAAATCCAGATGCACACTTCCTGAACATTTTACTGTGAGCTTCACGTGATGTGGAAATGGAGGCAATAAGGCAGAAGTGGTGCATGCTGGGTGCTTTACAAAAGCTTATTAGGTTATGGAAGAAATCAGATTAATGTGGCGTTTAAAACTGTTTTGGGTTGTTTCTGTCTGTTCATCAGTTACAGTTAAGGAAATTTCCATTGGGTTTTTTTTCTTGTTTTACACGGCGTAGCAACGTTTTGTTTTCCCTTGAATTACTGACAGTTTCCCTTGAATTACTGACAGTCAGCAATTCAAGGTAAAAAAATAAAATAAAACTTTGCTACGCCATGTGCAAAACATCTCTACATGGAGACACCAATTTTAAGAAAAGATATTTTTAATTACTGTGTACAACATTTTTTTTATTTTCGTTCAAACACATTAGTTGAACATGTGTGCAAACATTTTCTTATTGCAGTTTAGTTAGTTGTGTTTTATTTATATTTTGCAATGTTCCCTTTTTTTCTTTTTTGATGTTCCTATCTCACACAGACAATGTCAAATTCTCCATTTCTGTCTCCAAACGGCTTGTAAATCCTCCCAACTACAGTTTACGTTTTCAGACACTCTCAGGACAACATTGTCATACATCAGCTCAAATGGCCTCAGACGTCAGAGGAAAAAGCATCAGGCTTCACTGAAAAACCCATCAGACCTCTGGCCAAGCAGCGTAAAAAACAGGCTCAGGACAAAGGGATGTTTCTGGAAAACCTGGACGAGCCAATCAGCAACCATAGCCAATCAGAGAGATAGATTTTCACCTTTTGCGGGAGCAAAGAAGGGGAGGGACAGAACAAAACTGTTAAAACTGGGTGACAAAAAGCAGAATAAAAAGTAAATCTCAAACAGTCACTGTGAAAACAATAAGTTGGATCTAAAAATTGGTCAGCAGAAGGCTCTGGAGTATTGCAAAATATTAATATAACAGAAATCTCCAACTCTGAGTTGTTTCTGCTTATCTGATTTTATTTTAATACCCATCATCATCATCATCATCATCATCATCGTCTCAACCTTTTTGTGTCATCTTCTTCCTCATTCCCACATACAAGCACACACAGACTGGTGAAGCTCCCATATCGGCTCTGTTGGAGAAGAATTCCTGCTATCTCTCCATCTGATGGCTATGTGCTGTGTCCATCCAGCCAATTGGAGGCAGCTGGATTCAGAAAATTAGCTTTGGAATGTGTCCACAGTCAGAGGGGAGAAGCAGCAAGATTTCACCATGAAGGTCAAAAGGTCTCTGTTGGAGAGTTCCACCCCCAAACCAGCTGATGTAACTGCAGCTTCGTTCTGCCTGGTTTGGAGCTGAACTTTCACCCCAGAGTGATTTGAATTTATTTATTGAAAGCATTTTTGGATTAGTGGACTCAAAAAGGTGAAAGATGACCCTAAAGATCCCTCCGTTTTCTTAGAGCACGAGTGTGTTTGAGAGCCAATAAAACCAGACTCTCAGCATGTTTTAAGTTTCAGTTTTCAAACTTGTCTAATGTTTTTTTCATCACTGAACTTTTCTCCAAATGAAGATATTCATGTTCATCAACATCATTGCTCCTAATTCAGCCTGACGTGTCTGAGTTTCCAGGATCTTCACCAGAATGAGAATGAGGTAGCTGCTCATCTTTAATTAGTGATGGCCACACACACACACACACACACACACACACACACACACACACACACACACACTGGTCCCTGCTTGTTAAGAGGTTCAGCATCTAAGTTCAGACTTTTAGTTGAACATTTGTCCTCCTCTCTCCTGTTGTTTATTTATTCTAACAGTCTAATCTGACACTTAGCAGCGTGCTGAGTGTCTCAGTGTCATTAGTGATCCTAGCAGGACTCTAATCATTGCCTTTGTTTACCCATCAGCCAGATGGCTGTGACACTGTTGACTTCAAATCACACACACTGACCAGTTCGGTCTCATCCCTTCTTCATGGTCTCCTTTAACTTCTATATATGTCCTTTATCAGTAATGTGTGTGTTATTCATCTCATCTGTTTATCACACACACACACGCACACACCTAAATGTGATCAAATCTCAATCTGACACAACACGGTGCAAGTCTGAGCCAGGTTGCAAGTATGATTTGTATTCCCAGATGTGGCAGAGAACACAAACATGAGCAGCTAGCAAGCTAGAACTGACCTGAGGGCTTACAGTGGGGCAAAAAGTATTTAGTCATACTCCATTTGTACAAGTTCTCCCACTTAAAAAGATGAGCGAGACCTGTAACTTTCATTATAGGTTCATGAGAGACAAAAAGAGGAAAAAAATCACATTGTCTGATTTTTAATTAATTTATTAGCAAATTATGGTGGAAAATAAGTATTTGGTCAATAATGAAATTCCATCTCAATGCTTTGTTATATACCCTTCGTTGGCAATGACAGGTCAAACACCATCAGTGTGTGAATGTGTGTGAATGGATGAATGACTAGTGTAAAGCACTCTGGAGTCCTCTGACTCAGGAAGGCACTATAGAAGAACAGGTCATTATCATTTATCATGTTGTGGACTAGATCAGACTCAGATCTCAGAACCGTCTACCTGTCATAACACCTTTAGGGTCAGAAATCCTCATCTTTAGTCTGTTCTCTATAATTCTTCGCATAAAATCACCCCGTGTCATGTGTCCCACATGCATGTTACATGCTTCACATGCAGATCTAATCAAAGCAGTCTTTCTCTTAATCTCAGAACTCTCCATACAAACCATCAACCTAAAAACAAACAAATGTTCTGAGATTACAGTTTTCTCTGAGATTAAACTTTTGGCCTGAATCCATTAACAGAACAAAATCATCCCAGTCAGCCACCAACAAGGTCCAATCCCAGTAAACGTATTAAAATCCCCATTTTTCAAACAATGACAAAAACAAAACGCACATCAAGAAAATCTTCACAAATGGCTAAATGTTATCAACCTGACTTTGATCTGCTATTAAATGGATTTTCTGATCATAATTTGATCATCGTCTGGTTTTGTTCAACATGACGACATTTTTGTCTTATTTATCTGCTCCCAGTCTGAATTTAAACATGTAAAAGCCAACATCATTAAAATAAATGAGCGCTTCTCTTCTTCTAATTTGATCTCCTCTGTGGAAACATGTCAACATGTTTAGCGTTGGTGTTTACTCATTAAGTGAAGCTTACATCAGACATGTGCATCAATCTTTCTATTCATATCTCCACCACTTCCTGTTAATCCCTAATGCTGTTTCTATTACTCATTTTTCCAAACCAAGGTCTTTTTCTTCCATCCCTGCATCCGGCTGGATAGTCAGAACATGTTTTCTGATTCCTGAAAGGATATTAGTCATATTTATCATTTCAGTCTTTTCACAGCAGATAAAGTTCACACGTTCATGCGTGTGTGTGTGTGTGTGTGTGGGGGGGGATCTGCAGGTTGAATGAAGGCTTAAAAAATAGAAGCTGCTCATTTGTCAGCCACACATCTCTTCAGATAATGAGCCGAGCTGCAGAACAAAGCCGACAAGGTCAGTGTGAATAAACGGACCTCCGGCGTTCAGCATGGAGTGTGTGTAATACCAGAGCGTTCCTCATCATCTTTAAAGATCAGATCAGAAAGATGCAGCTCAAACATTTACATTAGAATGATTTAAATCTATGTTTAGAGTGTCATTAAGTCTTTAAAGAATCTTTTTCAAATCGATTTCATCGAGAAAACTAAGAAATACTCTCAACCGTAAAGGAGAGGAAGCAATAAAAAAAAAAATATATCAGCTACAAAGCAGACAAGGCAGTAAACAGTAAAAAGAAGAATATAAGCAGAGATATAAGTGGATATAAAAGAAGTTAAAATACAAAAGTGGCATGTTATCTCACTTAGAATGAATAACGTGCTAATTTCTCTGGCCTGTTCATGTTCCTGCTCAGCTGTGGGCCAGAGGTCTGGAACATGAAAGAACCAGATCTTACATCCAAGCATAGGAAATATTTTTCCCTTCCTGGGGGGTCGGACTAGAGATAAGGAGAGGAGTTCTGTTATCCAGGGAGAGCTTGGAGTCTAGCTGCTGCAACTCCCCATCAACATTAGTCAGCTGAGGTGGTTATCTCAGGTATCTGATGAGGGTGCCTCCCGGTTTCCGCCCTTCAGAGATTTTCGAGGCTCTGGGAGGAGATCCCAGGACAAACCCAGAACTCTCTGGTGGGGTTATTTATCCTCCTTGGTCTGGAACCCCCTTGGGATTCTCAATGGGGAGAAGAACATCTGCTCACTACAGGTTATATGCTTGCCTCTCCGTGTATTCCAGTTATAAATGACAAAGCTCCTCGGATGAGAAGAGAAACGTCTTAAAGGAACTACAGAAGGGTTCGGGACGGGTCATTATTGGCCGGTATGGATCAGTATGAGTCTGCAATTTCAGGAGAGCGTTTCAATCGCAGGTTGGACTCTCACTTGCCATAAATGCATACCGTTGTGTCATACCAGTGCTTTTAATTTCTTCAGCTTGGCCCAACACTGTTCCGATGTCCGTTCAAATCCTTTGGCAGCCATCCACTGAGAGACTTCTTTAAAAATGTTTTCATGCTAAATGTGGCTATTGCCGACGATGGTGAGGAGTGTTTGGAGCTCTGAAGCTGACCAAACCTTGCTGCTACTTGCTGGTATTTTCTCACATCCATGTACAACTAATAATAAAACAAACAATGGAACTGGACCATGTTTGATGCCGCTGCTCCGCTCTAGCTGTACTGCTCCATTGTCCTATGGACCTTCAACAGAAGTGGTCCATGAATGTCCCATGAATGGCACGGTCCGGGTCGGTTGTATGGACCGGTTTTACAATCAGGACAAACAAAACAGCGCCCCGCCCCGCCCTGCCCCGGACCCCGCAGTGGAATCAAGCCACTGTATAATATTGATGTTCACTAAACATCTATCAGATCCTTTTCTGTTTGTATGCTAGGGCTTTATGGTGCTTTGCCTCTCTGTTCTGTGAACAGTTCATTCCACCTTCAGGTACAGAATACACGTTTAAGCCTCTTTAATGTCTGAATAAACCTGAAGGGAAACCCATCTTCATGTTTTCTTCTGTAGTTTGTTTTTCCTCAGGTTAAAACCTTTCTCAACTTTAACCTACTTTTTACAATTTAATCTACATGTTCACACACACACACCCCTGTCACACTTTGATGTGAGTCAGAGCTTTGAATTTCAGTTATCAGTCAGACAGCTGAAAGATCTACTTCTCTGCGTCGCTGCTTTACCTGATACAAACTAATCACTGTTTGTGTACATACATACTACTCACATACTACACACAAAGTACACACGGAGTCCACAAACACATCTCAGTCTTCCTCCAGCAGCAGCAGAATATTAGAGCATGAAGTTTTCCAAACAGACACCTGTTTTCTACTTTTTTCCTTCATCCCAGCAGGTAATAGCATCATCTTTCACAGCAGAGCCTGTAAGCTCCTCATTTATCTCCCTAATGGAGAAGTAAGTGATCGGAAGTACTGGCCGTGATCATGCTTCCTCTGCTTCCTGTTTCAGCTGCAAGCTCTCAAATCTACATTCTGGTTCTGTTTTACTTTATTCAGTCTGCTTGCAGAAAGAAATTCTACAGAATCATGAAAACTCTTCAAAGCTACGGGTGTGAAACATAATTTCTTAAACTTTCTTTACTTTTACATCACTTTTCTTAAAATAAAATATAAACTTCTTAGCTTTATTCATATTTTTTAAAATCCCAAACAAATATCTTTCTGAACTTCAAGGAGAATAAAACATTATTAAAGCATTTTATCCATTTTTTCTCACCATAGACAGATGAATGAGATAAACAGGAATGTATAATGTCTTCCATTTGATCTCTTGCATTCTTATTGTAACGCACACAGATGAGACAATTAGCCTTTCGCCGGCCCCGCCCCCAGAACGGCTATTGTCCAATCACACATCATAGCAACCGTTACTATCCGACAACTCCAAACAAAATGATGAAGCTAAGCCTAATTTATACTACTAAGCATTAGCCTCGATAGTAGTCGTGTCTCCTTCAGAACCTCCTCATCGAGCTCAACCAGCAACAGCCAAGCATGAGTGCTCCCCCCGCCCGCGGCTGGGCGGAGGTCCGCCTCCCAGACTATCCAAGACCCTTTTAGATAAGACACACCGTGCTGGCAAATCAGCGTAATATTACCTCAACCGTGTGTCTTATAAACGCACATTAAGCCTTGGCGCAACAGCGGGTGGTGTCATGATCACGTGATGAATTAATGCCGAGCTCCGGCCGGGAACTAAAAATGAAAGTAAACACGGGCGTAAAAAGTTACATTTTATGAACAGACTCAGCTGAGATGATAGCGATGCAGAGCGCCGGGAGCTTTTCTCCGTTAGAGCTGCCTGCAGCTCAGATCATCTGACATCTGACAGCTCACAGGGACACCGCATCGCCGCCACCGCTCCTCGGATCCACGCGTCCCCGGACGCCGGACCTTCTCCCAAACTCCAACTCCTTGTTCCCTGCTATGCTTCACTCAGTGAAGCCGACACTAATATATCCCTCCACTGCATACTGTAACCCTTTTGCCTCCATCTGGATGATATTGAGGAGGAATTGCTCCAAAAAATGTCGCTGACACGCATCTGTCTACTTCTTTCCATCGCAGAAATCTGCGGAGCTGCAGCATTTGATCCACTAATTGTCGGAGTTGGCAACAGTAACTAAGGGGGGCGGGGCTCGGCGAAAGGTCAATTTAGACATGTCTTAATGAACGATCAAACACATTTTCTTTTTCTACAAATCAACACTAAAAGCCTCTCTCGTGTTTACATTAGTTTGTTTAAAGCTGTTCATTCATTTCAGGGTCATTTTGGCTCCAGTTGGACTCGACATGATTGGACTAGCTTTGGTTCACCAGCCAAAGAATCTCACTGAGATCACATGCAAAATGTGGCCGATATGGTTTTTATTGTGACTGGTCTGATTGGGTCAGGACATAATATTTGAATATTCTTTTCTCATATTGGGCTTAGATTCATAAATGGCTAAATGTTAAAATCACATCAACCTGACTTTGATCTGCTATTAAATGGATTTTCTTTTTAAAAAGAATACCTGCTACGGTGTTTGAGTTGGTCTGCTTTACCTTCAGACCCTGAAACATATCTCTTTCCTCAGCTGTGTTTTTTCTATTAGTCTTCAGCTCGTCTGGGTCCAGGTCTTGGGATAACAAGAAGCCAAGACTGTTCTCTCTCTAGCCACTTCTACCAGCTCCTCCTGTTGGATCTCAAGACATTCCCTGACCAACATGAGATAAACCCCCTCCAGCATGTTCTGGGTCAGCCCCAGGGTCTCCTCACCACCTCAGCTTGCTCCTCTTGAAGTGGAAAAGCAACGTAATCCTGTCCACATGTTTGAGCTCCTTACCCCAGCCCTCCTGCAGAAGAGGGTTAGAGATTGCATCTGCTTGCATTTATGGTCTCATTCTTATGGCTAGCACAATTACTGCTCAGCTCCCTCTTCACCACAACAGACTGGTTCTGCCTCAACCCACCTGTCCATCTCCTGCTCCATCGTTCTTCTAGTCAAGAACAAGACCCTGAGATGCTTAAACTCTGGAGTTTGCAGTCTATCCTTTTCTTGTTTAGAATTAGAAGTTTTGATCCTCATCCCAGCCTCTTCACAGTCAGCTGTGAACCTCCCCATCAAATCCTTCAGTTTTTATTTCATCTGCATTCATAACGGAAATTAAAATCCGCATTTAAAATATTTAAAAATATTTCCATGATGCAGCTCAATGTGCACCCAGGCGGCTGGTTTCAAATCCAAAGCCCTTTTGTGTTTCCTCTGTCCCACATCACCTCTTTCATCTCATGCTCAAACACAGGGGAACACATCCTCTCAGATGGTGTCAAGTTGGACCAGAGCAGCCATTTCTGGCTCTGCCATGGGAATCAATGGCCCATTCTGTCTCCGGCCATATTGTGTCTGAGAGCTAATCAGCCACCGAGGCCCCATTATGGAGGCAAACAGAGTACACACACACACACACACACACACACACACACACACACACACACACACACACACACACACACACACACACACACACACACACATGCGCCCAGGAGAGATTAAAACAAAGAAAAGCATCAGCAAGATCGTAGAAAAGGCAGAGGCTCCCCTAAAATTAAAGCAGTCAGACGTGGTGTTGAATATAAATGTGTTCAGAGTCTCTGCAGCCGCATCACAGATCTCCTAGCAACTGAGTCCGTCTTTGTAATGAAGGTCCGCAGGAGGATTGGCTGTGCTGGATCTCTGATTCTGTATCTGCAGGCGGAGAACCGGAACACAGTGCTGCAGGCCTAATGCAATGCAGGAAGAGCTTATCTTCAGGTACATCCAGGTGTGTTTGTCTGCTCAGAGTAAAGGAGCTCCATGCATTCAGATGTCCTCCTTAATCCAGCAGGTGTGTGTCTGCATTCAGCTCACGTGGTGACGGAGACGCCTTAAATCCAGCCTGAGGCGTTGGATTCAGAGGCACAAACACATTTCTGTCAACTCTAAACTTATTTAATGGCTGCTTCTCTGAAAAAAATTCTCAGATGTTACAGATGATCCTTCGTGTCTTAATTTTCACACATACACTGAGGCTAAGCTGACCTGACTGCAGTCTAACACATTTATTAATTGAAAAACTATTATACTACAATAAAATCCAAAATGCAACAAAGGAGTAATGTATCTTAAAATAACATCAACTGGCCTCCAGAGTGTTGGTATAAATCAGATCCATTAAGATGTCATGAAGATCCTGTTTGTTTATTAAAACTGGAATTTAATCAAATTCAGACTGAACAATAACTGATCATCAGTCTTTTCTAGCATCAGCTGAAATCATTTCACTTTATTCCTGCTGTCATTTAAATGTAATTTCATTATTTCTGCTACCAGGAGTCCAAAGTCCACATCCACATTGTAGATGTTTTTAAAGGCTGAGGACACCATCTGGTGTAGACTCCATTCACACAAGGCCTTGAGAGGAAATGGCCCTTCACTGTGATGTTCAAGGTGCAGACATGGAAAACACAAACGAGCCCCAAACATTTTAAAATCCATCAGAGCTGACTCAAGGCCACTAAATGAGCTCCTGGTGCTTTTTTATTTCCTCTCCAGAGTTTGTGATAACAGAAAATATAAGAGCCACCAGTTTGAGTCTTCTCATGGTTTTAATTTGCTGAACTACAGATTCCCTTTATTGAGAGATGCTGTTACTTATCTCAAACCTGTACTATTACACATTCTTGATTTCTCTTAGATGATTAATGTTTCTGCCGTGAAAATCCTTCAAGCTCGTGTGGAGTCTTCACCCGCTTTATTATTAGTTCAAGTGGTCTTCAGCAGCTTAGTAGATTTATTCAAGTGTCATTTTTCTTTTATATTAAGGCCTCCTATCACCTGAACCAAACACTACTTCAGTTTAATGCATCTGAGAGCAAAATGTTTCACGAACCTTTCCTTCCTGCATGATTCAGAGGTCATATGGGTTCAACACCGCATAAATATTGACAACACATTCACTTCCACTGTGTGATTTGTATGGGTTAGGGTTAGTGTTTTCTCAGAATAAGTAAATATACTTTAGTTATTAGAAACGCATCAGAAAATCAGAGGGGGATCTGAATCAGTAAGAATTCAGCTTGATCGACTCAATCTGTGACCGGCAGCTGTGGATGTAGTGTTGCCAAGCAACACAAAAAAAAATCTGACATTTTACTCCTGGTCCATGAACTCACCATTACTTAGCACCACTTAATATGAGTAGTACAAGGAGGTCAGTTTGTTGTTTAGGGTCAGATATCAAGATCAGTCTTCATGAACCAGAACTGCTGCTTCTCTGTTGGTTGGTTGTGATATAATCAGATTACATCAGGTGATGTAATACGTGTCTGAAGGGTGTGTTCATGGTACAGGGTTACAACGGGTCCATATAATATTAATGTAAACTTTTATGGTATATTGAGTGTTAATAGGCTGCATGATGGCACAGCTGGTTACTGTTCCCTCGCAGAAAGAAGGTTGCAAGTTCAAATCCTGGTTGCACCATTTCTGCATGGAGTTAGCATGTTCTCCCCATGCAATCTTGGGTTTTGTCCTCGCATTCCTGCTTCCTCCCACAGACCAAAAACATGCATGTTAGGTCAACTGGCTCTAGGTATGAATGAGTGTGTGACTACTTTTTGGCCTATATGTGTCTCTGTGATCGACAAGTGTGTGTGTGTCCCGCCTCTCAACCGATTACTTCTGGAGTTAGACATGAGCTACCTGCTGTCCTACTGAGGAATAAGCTTTACAGATAATGAATGGATTAGTGTTATTTTTACTGGCTGGATTTAGTGTGTACTGTTTGATCATACGTACAACACTGCAGTGTGTGGTGCTGGAAATATATATATATATATATACATATATATATATATATATATATATATATATATATATATGGAAAGCTCACAATGGAAGTTCTTGAAAAATGCTTGAATTTAATCTTATCTAATGTTTATGAACACTGATGGTAACAACAGAACAGCATCTGTTTTCAGCATTCCCATCTCATTCTGCTGGCTTTGGTTTTGTATTAAACTTATATTGTGGTCCTAAAACCAGTGTGCCTGCTTTGCTCTTCCTATTCCGCTCCTCTTCAGCGTTTTCCCATCTCCATATTCTAATTGAAGCGGAAAGCATTCTCAGTCGGTGTATATTTGCTGTGGCGTGCTGACCCTCCCCTTGTGGTCATTATGCACCGCATCTCCTCACTCTGCATACAAACGAGGAGGCGGCCGAACCTTGGACGCCCGTCGCTGAGGCGTAGCAGGATTTCATGAGGTTTGAGGAGACAGATCAACTGCCACAATGCTCAGCCATCTCTACTGAGATGTTTGGTAATGACCCTCTCCTCCGCCTCCTCCATCCATCTCACACCACACGGCCGCCACACTTCCATGAATAAATTGAGCCTGATGAATGTCTAAGTGGCTATAAGACTGTGATTGGACTTGAAAGAGTCGGCTGGCAGCTTGTTGAATGTTTTGGATTCAAGAGGAACCACTCTGCGTTTCAGTTGTCCATTTTAATGCTGCATCAACTGGATTCAGTTAGTTCCCTGTCTGCTTTTGTTTCTGCAGTAACAGACGGTTCAGGTAGAACAGCACAGCACTGACACACTCAGTGTTTAGTCATTTTAAACTGTTGTTCCAGGTTTTGTTTTGATGCAAAGCTGAGATGCTTCAAATAGTTTGTACAGAGAAGTTGGTCTTTTATAGCCTTCAGCATTTACACAAAGTGAGTCCTGCTCAAAAAAATTTAAAGAAAAGGATAAAATGTTACATTTGATTTGAACCAGACAAAATAAGCACCTAGATCTCTGCTGAGGATGTTAAATAATCTGTTCTTGAGGGTAATTATTACTGTTTTTGTCCCAGTTTTTGGTTCAAATACATTCACCTATAGCTTTGATTGGTTTTACCTAAATTGTAGTATAATGTTTGGTCTCTATCTTGTACTCTTTCAACAATCTTATTTTAGTACAACCTCATATAAATACATCAGAACTTGCACACTGATCAGGAACAGTGTAACTGTTGCCCCCTACGCAGGCCGTCTTCACAGGAAAAACTTAATTTAGGGTTGAAACAGTTCAAAGTTGGACATTACATGACTAAACTGGTACTTTGGTATATGTAATGGTTTCTAAACAGTCAAAGGTTAAGCGTTAATGATTTCCTAAGATAATATCCACACACTTCTATCTGCAGTAAAAGAGTTTTAATCTCAAGACCGAAAGCTTAAGATTAAAACTCTTTTACTGCAGATAGAAGTGTGCGGGTTTTTTCCTTTTTGACAGTTTTAATACCTTATCCAGCACCTTCACACAGATGAGCGGTGTTTTTTCTTCCAAGATAATGTTATAAAATGTGATGATGTCACAAACTTTACATCTGTCTAAAAGTGTGACCATCAGAGCCATATGCTGTGACATTCCAACATGTTTATTAATGATTTCAGGTTTTTCCACACAGAACCTTTTTTTTTAACTTTGCCTTAAAGTTTGGATTTCTCTGTTAGCTGGAGACAGGTGTGTGGTGGCTGTAGTGACCCCACTGAGCCACTGGTAGTTGCCATGGTAACACTTTTATCATGTTGAGTATAAAAAGCTGCTGAAGGGTACCATGGTGATTTCACTGAGCTGCTAGAGGTTACCTTGGTAACCCAAATGAGCTGCTGGCAGCAGCTTTAACAGTCCTGTTGGTAGATTGACAGACAGATGCAGGTTTAAGTTAGATATACGACTGAGGTTTAAAGACAAAGTTCACCGTGAAACCATTTTTCACTTGTTATTTTTGAAATACCACACATGCATTCTGCGTTTCACATGCAGGTTAAATGTGAAAATAGTCTTCTACCCCTATTTCCTGCATTAGCCACTGATAGATAATAGATGGGGAAACGCTGATTAGAAAAGCCAGACAGATCTTTGTCACACTATAAATTAGCATTCATGGACTCACCCATCTTGACTCGCGACGGGGAAGGCTGGTGTTGATTTAGCGTCCAGGAGAGAGCAGAGAACGTCTTGGCTAGTAGACAATAAAGGTTAACCCTTTATAGGGCACTCATTGAAGTAGTTTAAAATTTTAAATTTCAACCCCAGGGTGTTATTATGGTCTATAACAAAAGTATTTTTCTGTTGTTACAATTTTCAAAAATATTTATATTCATGGAGAAAATCAGAGAAAACAAAGTGCTCAAATATGGACGCTGGCCCTGTTCTGGTAAAAGAAATCCCAAAATAAAAAACACGAACAAGTCAAAACAAACATTATTTTTTAATAATTTAGATAATTATAAGACACTTTAGAATAATCTAGCTAATTTAGAACATTATATCACTGTAGAATAATACTGAATATATCATAATTATTAAACAATACAGTAAACTTTTATAAAAACAGATTACTGTGGAATATTTTTGGAAGTTATAAAACATTAAATGCCTCAGTGTCATCTTCCTCCTCTTCATCATCATCACTGATGGTGAGACTCGCTGGCACAATAACTGTCCCCCTCTGTTTTTTATAGAAATCTGAGTTTAAAACTGAAAAATATATTCATTATAATTATTATTATTACTGTAACCATGATCATGAAGATTATGTCTAAAAAACAACAGATTTTACCTAAAAATAAACATAATTTCTTTTACTTGTTCAGGGTGTATGATCAAATATGGCAGCTTTGATTTTCATGCTCTGATTTCACCAACGTCATTGAGTTTAACATTTACAACACATGTATCCTTAGCACCACTAGTCAACCCTGTGATGTGAGAGTTTCATCAACCTAGCGTTGTTAGTTTTAGAGATCCAGCCGTAAACAAGAGAGGAGACGAGCTCCAGGAAGGCAGTTTCCCGGATTTTCAGAAACGCCAATATTTGGCGCATCGTAGCCCTGTGCTGATTGGTCGAACAGCGCCATGGTGCAAACTGTGACTAGCTTGATCTCTGATGATTGGTTGGGTGAAATCTCGTAATTCAAAGAGTCCGTGAAAAGGCACACCGACATCATTTATGATGTGAGTGGAAGTGTCTAAATATAGACGCTTGCCCTATAAAGGGTTAAAGCAAACACATCCAAATGTTCTGGATATTTACTACAATATAGCTTATGATTCTTTTGAGCTCTGACTCCTAGAATCACTTAAAGTCTTCTGAAGCTGTGTGATAATTATAAAACACAAGAATAGGCCCACTTTGGCTGTGAAACATATAATGTCCCCTCATTGTTTCTGTCTATAACGAACAGGTCAATCTTTTACTCTGTGCCAAATGACACATTTAACAGCAGTCTTCTCATTCTGTAAGATTCTCAACATGTTATTACAATTAAAAATCCAGTCTCACTGTTAAATTGATCCTCCTGGAGAATTAAAAACACCAAATTTCCCTCACTATGTCTCCTCAGGTGTTACAATCTAAGCTTGCAAGAGCTTTTACATGATTACTGAATATGATCCTGAATTCACATACATTTTAGAGCTGATTACCTGTTGTTTGTAGGTCACACTAAACTGCTAGTGCCCACTCATGACCTTATTTCCATGCAACAGGACACCTCCACCTGCTCTTTACAATGGGACTCTCAAGTCTGTCTCCACCTCCATCTTCCATCTCCGTCTCGCTCCACTCCTCTCTTATAATGAGCTGGATAGATGAGTGACAGCGGAGGACAGTAAAGAAGCAGAATAGATGGGAGGAGAGTCACGACTGGACGACCCAAGACTCTGCTCATCCTGTCAGCCGAAGGCATGAGTGTGGCACCTAAAGACTCAGAACTTTGACAATCGCAGCTTCAATCGTGTCTAAATGTTCAGCAGAGCTGTAATTATCATCCATAACCCTGGTTATAGACAGAGAACACTCAGGCTTCCACTGCTGCGATGTCCTCTGACGTACAAAAACACATTAATGCTAGAAAAGAAATAATGTCTCACATGGGGGGCAATTTTCTCAACATGCATGAAGAGACAAACGTTAAATGTCAACAGATAGGATGGGATGTGCTTCCTCTGGTAACACTTTGATTCTTTGCTTTTATTTTGTCATGATTTGGTTCAACACAGAATATCGTTATAAAGACTTTACACTCAGAAAAGGTTGTAATGTTGGAACTGAGTCCCGCATGTGACCAGAAGCTGAAGAGTGAAGATATGCATCAAAGTATGTAGTGGTTTTTGTTGTTCAAATATTTATCATCTTGTCATCTTCTGGTCATTTGGGTCATGGGGGCAGGAGCCCAGAAAGGAGGTCTACATCTTCTTCACTCCAACTTTTCCAGCCTGTCAAGTACGATCCCAACAAATTCCGTGGCCAGCCTTGAGATACCGTATGATCTCTCCAGTGTGTTTTGGGTCAGCTCTATGGGTCGCCTTCCAGAAGGCACCCAAAGGACTTTCCATTATTCACACATTCACACACTGCCGGTAATGATAAGCTGCTTTGTAGCCACAGCCGCCCTAGGGCGGTCTGACAGAGGCGAGGCTGCCATTTGCACCATTGGCTTCTGACCACCACCAACATAGTTGAGTGACGTGTCTTGCCCAAAGACACAACAGCAGAATTCCCTGGTGGGAGCTGGAGTCAATCCCGCAATCCTTCAATCACTAGGCAACCTGCTCTACCTCCTGACCTACCGCTGCCCCTGTGGTATGGATTGAATCAAGACATATTATTTAAGGTGGCCTTTGATTTATTTGGGCTTTAAATGAGATGGACCATCACTCAGTGGAAACTAGAGGTTAGTTGGTGGTCAGATCAGTTTTCCAGAAGTTTGTTAAAAAAAAAAATTAAAATGCAGGTGAACTAGATATTTTGAGGACCTCTTTATCCTGAATGAGAACGCTAGCCATCCAGCACATAAACTATTCATCCTCCTTTCTTCAGGCAGGATATTAAGCAACCTTAAAGTCCTGACACAAAGGCTGAAAATGATCTTAAGAAGTCTGACAACTATAATCCATCCATAGTTGGAGCAAACCCTCTGCCACTGAACAGACACTGCCCCAATGTTGTGACCCGGCTCGTGGGACCACAACATAAGGAGGAGGTCTGGACACATGGTGAGAGTTTTGAGAGTATTTTATTAAAATCAGCCTCTCTAAGGCCTCACAGAGGCTGTAACACCCAATGTCAGCATAATGCTGCAGAGGTGTTATCCAAAAGAGTCCTACAACATCCTTAGCCTTGAGATACCTAGCACAGATTTAGTCAACTTTCAGGCCGTTGCCATTTTACTACTGAACAATATTTACCCCAGAGAGTGGTTGCTTGAACCCATGGTTCCCAGCTCTGGTTGGGGTTGAGAAGTTCTTCAAAGTGTTCATTCCTCCTCCCAATTCTATCCCCAGTTGACATCAGCATCTCCTCATCTCCATGGTAAATAGTATGAGTCAAATGTCTTCGTTTCTTCCTTTCCAGAACCTCTTTACAGCCAATCAATACCCTACTTCCATGGCCTCACCAACCCCAACCCCACCCCCACTAGTTATTTTGGCTTAACAACCATCACTAGCCAAATTTCCCCAATCCGATTCAAATCTTGGTTGATCGGATATCCCAAATCTCTGTTTACATGGACAATAACTGGAATGATCCGATCATGCCGCGATGCACGCACCATAGCTTGCGCATGCGCAGACTTGTCTTTCACGGAAGAGAAATTGTAAACAAACGCCATCTTGTCCGCACGTCTTTTCCCTTGCATTTTATTTGCTTATTCTCTAGCTTCGGTGAATTCATGCTTCCTGCATCTTTACATGCACTTTAGATGCACTTGAGTGTATAACTCGGCATTTTTAGCTGTTCAGCCATCGACACGTTCAGTAATATTGAGCTCCCGTAGTATTTCCAGTAAAAAATAGCAACAGATCACTTCTGCTTACCGCCCGCCATGTTTTCGATCTCTCCTGAGCATGCGCAGAGGCGGAAAGATGGCACACTGCAGTTGCACACATGCGCAGTGGGCATTATTTTACCCCAACGATCCGAATGGCTGTGTACATGAACGCCAATCGTTTTGACGATCGGACAAAACCACCTCTCTCAATCGGAATGAAATTTCATTCGGATCAGGCCGAATCGGATCAGAATATTCCGATTGACATGTTTACATGACGAATTTTTGATCTGATAGGGGGTTCAATCCGATTACTTGTGCCCATGTAAAAGTAGCTAATGATAGACTCGTAGAACTGCTCCTCCACATTGAGAGGAATCAGCTGAGGTGGTTTGGGTTTTGAAGCAGAAGTCCTGCTGGACTTCTTCCAGAGGAGTTGTTTGGGCATGTCCTGCCAGCAGGAGGCCCTCAGTTTGACTCAGGACACGATGCTGGGCTTATATCTCTAAACTGGCCTGGGAATGTCTTGGAGTTCCACCTGAGGAGCAAATGGAGGTGGCTAAGCAAAAGACAGCTTGGGCTTCCCTTCTGTCCCCACAACTTGGACCCAGATAAGAGGATGATGAGAAGGTAGGAGGTATTATGTAATCTGCATGACCTCCTCTTTTGTACAGCTTTTTCTTTCTTGTTATTAACCATAAACATTCACATTGGGTAACAATTCATTAAAAATTCCTCATTATTTCTGCGTGATAGTTAAATATTCCTTAAAAGGACCAGAAAGGGTTTTTAGTTATTCTCAATGAACGATTTGAGCATTTTTGTGTAACAGATTTACCTGCATCTTACCAGAGCCATCACTGTTGCTTAGACTTCTCCAGAATGCTGACCAGAACCTCCTGGTGAAGTTCTTGTCATCGTGAACTCTTTCAGCACAGATCCTTCAGACACTCGGGGTGAACAGGAGAGAAGAAGTGGAAGCATCTTGACTCGCTCTGACAGAACCAACTTGACCCAGAGTCTTGGCAGTGTGAATGGAGAGCGTCACGTTGCTGCTAAAAGCAGAGCTCCTTTTAGGACCGAGACACCCTGCGGTTCTAGTTTGTGGTATGTGTGACTCTGAAGCTGGTTGTGTGATTTGTTGTAGCTCTGAGATTAGCAGAAGGTCCAGCTGTGTGGCTCTGGAAGGTTTTGAGTTATATGTCTGTGTGCTTGTAGGGGAGAAAATGGAGCTGTAAATCTGAGAACATGCTGCTGCAGAGCAGAGTGGGTTATGGACCCACAAACTCTGAAGACAAAGATCATGTTTGAAGCTAGAACTCCTCTTAAGGATAAGTTTAACAGATTATTTGTGTAGATTTGTTTCCTGAATGCTGAATTTGGCAGGTATTTGTGTTTCCAAAACATCTCTCCACATGAAAATGAGATTTATTGTGCTTGTGGATCCACTGGAGCCCTGTGGTGGCACAATGAGATGAAGCCATGTTTCATCTCTGTTGCTTCAGATTTGGGGGTAAAATCCAGTCTTTTACCTTTTACACACACACACATTTTTTTTAAGAACAAGCTTAAGTGAAAGGTGAAAAATTATGTTCTGAAGCCGTAAGCTTGTTATGATCCAAATAAAATGTGATATTTTTCCCAATTTGTAGAACAACTGATCAGAACCTCTCAAAACTTTTAAAATGTTGTCTAGACCCAATAGTTTTTACTGGAATTTAATTTAGAGAGTTTATTTATTTATTTTTTTGGTTAGAATTTAATTGAACTATGTTGTATTTTTTTGTCTTAATACTTTTCATCCTCCTTTTTATTTACCTGATCTCTGCAGAGACGCTTTGTTTTGTTGAAGTTTGAAGGCTTCTGATTCTGTGTTTGGGTGTCTCATTTGAAGCTTCTATTTGAACAATTCACATTAAATGATGTACCTAATCAGAATTTTGGAACTCTTACATGTCCAAATATCTGCTGTACCTAAACCCATCAACATATTTTATTAAACCAGTTTGTTGGACCTGTCTGATATGATGCATCCAGTCTGAAGTTGTTCCTGTCTGGATCAGGACTTTCCTCCATGTTGCTCCCATAGCTAAGTGTTGGTGGATAAATCACCTTAAAAATAATTGTCTAGGTAAGAAACAAATAGTTTTCCTGGGGTGGAAGCAGATCTTGTTTTTGTTTTGTTTTCCCTGTGAGGACCGAAAGGAACATCAGAAAAAACGTATTATCTTACCGTTCATCACTGAAATAAAAACATGTCACCTGACTCAGGTCAACACCCCTTCAAAATGTTCCTGTTCTCCTTTATTTCTGGTCCGTCTGTCACTCCCCAGACATCTTTCCTTCACCAGATTTAAGTGAAAACAGAAACTTTTCTCCAAACAATTATTACCAGTGCTTCCAAAGCTTCTGTGAATAAAACACATTACAGCACCAAGGCATAAACTTTTTTTATATATCAGTTCCACTTCTTGTCACTGTGTATAGTTCCCTGTCAGTATTTATTGTTTCCTGGAGCCGTGTGAAGTCTTTTCCCTGGTCAGAACAGTCTTCTCTTGGATTTTCTCTCTGGTGCTGTCCGTGGTGAAACCTGTCTCCTTGGGTGTTTCTCCTGCTCAGAACCATCCCTTTGGGTCCAGTCCTGTAGTCCATTAGCATGGTGTTAAAAGCTGTGTGTCTCCGGTGTAGCATCCTCCCCTTCTGCTGCTCCCAGCTCCTGTTAATGCTTGTTGTCAGGACTATTAAACCCTCAGAGGAAGTGGTGAAGGCAGCAGAGCGAAATATAAACCAGCTAGCTCCTTAATCCCTGGCCCACTGGACTCCTCACATCCCAGGAGAGCTGCAGCAGAGAATTCCTTCTCTGTTTACAAGCAAATATTCTCTGTTTCCTAACAGACTTGTCATCCCTCTGTTTTTCTGTCTGCTGAACTTATTTTTGGGCTTTAGATATGTATTTCATTACTAGGCTGGAGATTTCTCTCCAGTAAAGAGACCAGATCTTTTCTCTGCTCTCTCTGACTTCTATAATTTTCAGCTCCTGAACATAAAAATCTTTAAAACCACCTCCAGTTTCACTTCTCAGTTCTGTGCAGTTAAACCAAACATGTTCTCGTCCACAGATAAATGTCTTTGTGCAGCAGCATCTTACCATTCAATATTTAACCCTGATTCTGTCACACGGCTTTGATCCGCTCTGTATCGGCGATCCGATCGATAACTCATCACCACGTTGCAAGTTGAGCTGCAGCTGGTGGAAAAACACAGCCGCCCTGACACCACTTACTCTGGTTTTGTTGTTTTTGCTCCTGAATGTTTAAAGCTGTCGGAAGCGTTTGGAAGGAAGTTGGTTCCTGAAGTTGCTCAGCAGGTTTCAGACTTTTTTTTTTTGAAGATTTGTTTTTGTTTTTATCTTCATTTTTTCTCTCCTCTGTAAATGTTCTATGTGATAGTTTAGCCAGTTGGAGATGAGTGATCTGTGTTGCTAGGTTTAAAATAGAGAAAGAACAAAAGTTAAATCTAAAGATTTTGCCTCTAAAGCAGGGTAATCCAAAGTAAACTTGTTCTAAATCTAAATACAGAAACTTTTTATTGAATAAGATCGAAGGGCATGAGCGTTATTCATTCTGACAGCAGAACTATCAGTGAGAACATTGTCTAAACTCTGATGTATGAAATATAAATGTCTCCACTTGCTGTAAATCTGATCCAGATTTTAAATGAAGGATTTCAGGAGAATAGCAGACTATTGCACCGACTCCTCGGTGCTGAACTGGCTGCAGGCTGTTGATGCAATCACTTTCTGATGTGTCCAGTTTTCTATTCCACACCAGGTTTGGGCTGGACCTGCTACACTATGGCCTACAGTGGTCATCTGGACTCAGTCTGCTTGTCTCAGTGGTGTGACTAGGGCTCAGTGAAATGTGAAACTCTTATTAATAGTCAGAACAGGCAAAGCTTTACACACCCGCTAGTTATAAATGTAAGGCTGTGAATTTAAGTGATATGAATAATATATGCATCACTTTAGGCTGAAATCAATAAATGATGTTAGATAAAATTGATGTTGATGAGCAAAAGTGGACTTTTTATGAAGACATGAAAAACAAGTTGCAGCTCCATAAAAGAACAAATGCAGGTAAAACACATAATCAGATTTATCCATTGAATTTTGCATCACTGTTTATAGTTTTGTATGAAAAGTTAAAAAAACGTTAAAGAATACAAAGATCAACAGCATTGTTCACCATAGTAACCAACAATAGCTCGTTAAGGTCACCATGGTGACCAGCAGGGGCTCATTAGGGTCACCGTGGTAACCACCAGTGGATAGTGTGACCATGGTAATCACCTGTGGCCTCTAGGGTCGTGTTAACTACCTACCCTAACCCTACCCACCTGTAACTTCTTAAGGTCACCATGGAAACCATACACCTGTGGGTAACAATTTACAATAAGACTCATTGCATTATTAAGCATTAATAAACTATTAAACTATTAACAACTGCTTAATATTAATGTTTATATTAAGTAATGCATTACTAAGCAGACCCTCTCTCCCCTGGCCCTTTGTCCTAACCTTAAGAACTCTTAATATTTTACAATATCAAGAAAGGCATCCTTTGTTTATTAATGCTTAATAATGCACTAACGTTAATAAAGGGACCCTTGTTGTAAAGTGTTACCCACCCGTGTCTCTCTCCGTACTACTATTGTTCATAAGAAGGAATCAGAAACACACCTCCTAAACTGACAAACATGCTGAACTGAGAGCAGCAGAAGACATTGATGGAATATTGATGTTTCTGTTGGGTTTCATTATAGGAGATATGATAAGTCATAGAGACTCTTCATTTCCAGGTGTTAAGAGGAAAGACGAAGCTTAGCCTATTGGAGTTTGGATGATATTTGATATTTGAGAGAAACCCATAGTTTTGCACAGTGGTGATGGACACAGTGGGTGGAACAAAGATTAACATACTAATGTTTTCATGAATAATGGTATTTGTGGTCAGATATACATATTGGGAGTAAGTGGAATTGTTTGTAAAATGTTTGAAAGTTTTGTCAGCTCAAAAACTAAACTCAGCAAAATAATCCCCACACCTTGTCCAACTTTCTGTGACTATAAATAGAAGTCCAAAGAGGGTAGAGCTTGCTCACCTGTTTCATCTCAGTCCCATTGTTGGTGGAAAAAGTGTTCAGTCCATTTGCAGATGTGATGTATTGCCATAAAGAGATTGGGTTAGGGTTAGCGTCGTTGGTATCAGTTGACAGATGAGTGAAAAACAGTTTGACTTTGTAATGGAGGAAGCTCAGGTCTAAACAACTTGTAAAGTGGTGAAGAGCTCCATCAGCTCTCTTGGATACTTATTTTATATTTCTGAAGCAAAAAGTTTTAAGATGCCTTAATTAACAAGCTGAACAGCTTCTGTGTTCTTGGAGTTACCAAGTGATCCTTATACTGACTCTTCCAAATATTAATTAGTTAAAAATACTAATGATTTGGTGAGAGAAACGTCCATCTGCCCTGAACCGTTGATCCAAAAACACCCTCTGTGGGAAAATTCTGAGAAACTGCGTGTTCTTTTAGCTCCCTTATAGTAAATAAAAACAGTTTTTATCCTTTGTTTAATGCTCCTGATGATTTCTTCTACAAACACTGATCATTAGAAGTTTGAGTTTTTCTCTTAAGGGTTTAAATATTACAAACTGTTAGCATCGCTGCTCAGAATCAACCAACCTAGCCGATTTTTACTGTCAAAGCGGCAAAATCCCCCAAATTAGCTCAGAAAACCGGATTTATCAAAGAGGAAAGGGTTCGTCGACCGTCACAGCTGTGTGTGTGTGCAGTTGCATGCGTGTGTGCGTGCATGTGTGTGTGTGTGTTTCCATATCAGGCCCAGTAAAAGGTTACAATGACAGGTGTAATATTTCCCAATCGTAGATGTCTTGTGAAGTGTCTTCTGAGAGCAGGTCTGTGGCCTTTACGATAGGTTAACCAGATCACTGACAACATCATCAACACACACACACACACACACACACACGCACGCACACGCACACACACACACACACACACACACACACACACACACACACACACACACACACACACAGGGACAAAGAGAGAGAGAAGGCTCATCAGAAAGGTTTACTGATCTATTCTTGTACTATTATTATTTTTCTGATCATCACCTCTCAGCCTCAGTAGTTGTGCTGTGTTGACTCACCTCTGTAGGTTCAAAGGTCATGAGTAAACCACCAGAGTTGGTGTTGAGATTTTATTTATTTTCTTTAGTTTTTTGTTTGTTTGTTTGTTTGTTTGTTTGTTTGTAGAAAGAAAATGCATGTACTTATCTTTAAATCTCTGTGTTCCAGCTGTTATCTCAAGAATATCAGCAGCATTTAATTTCAGATGATTTTTAAACCACTTTTTTTCCTGGATGGGGAGTAAATGCAGATTTTTTTCTCTTTAAAGTGGAAAATAAAGACATAGAAGGAGCAAACAGTATCATGGCATCTCTTCCACTCCCCCTAATTTCAAGACTTATTAAATAAATTCCAAATTTATCAAATTTCCAGGCAAATCTTAAAAATGGAAAGTTTTTTGCCTACAAAATCCAAACTGGGAGATGAAAAGTTATTTTTTGATCAAGAAAGGTGATAAACTTCCTACTTAAAGTCTGAGTTAAACTCTGTTTTCCTCTGTAACAGACTGTGGCTATTCTTCATTCACAGTTTGCTGCAGCAACTCGAACGCTGATGGATCATGATTCACTCCACATGTCTGTGATCCTCCAGACCAGCTGCCTCCTGCTTCCTGTTTTCTTTTGAACGAACAACTTTCTGCATTGTGAACTTCAGATCATTAGATTCAGACCTTGTTGTTATGCTGATCATTTCATATCTGCCTTTTTACGTGGAGACCAAAGGCAGAAAACCCCCATGGTCATGTATTCAGAACACAAACTCACACACACCCTTGAACCCAGAGTCAGTTTACTGGCTGAGTTTGTTTATTTTCTGAAGTTTGACTGGAGTATTTTTCTGCTGATCAGCATGAGTGAGGAACATGCTACAGGTTTCTAAAGAAAGGAGGAAAATGGTTGAAGATTACCGGTCCAACAATGCTCAATAAATATGAAATCAGTCATTTTCAGTTCATTTCTCTTTTCTACCTAACAGTGTGGAAATTATTTAAATCTGTTTCAGATTTGTTCTAGAACAGCTAACTATTAAAACAGACAGATAATAATTCAACATTTTATTTAAAAAAGCAACAGGGGTGGTCATATGGTTTAATATCTGAACTCAGCCAAACGCCAAATGTCTTGTATTCTTGACGTGTGTGTGTGTGTGTGTGTGTGTGTGTGTGTGTGTGTGTGTGTGTGTGTGTGTGTGTGTGTGTGTGTGTGTGTGTGTGTGTAGGGGGGGATGGGGTTGGCTGGGAGGGGTGGGTACTGAGGGTTATGTGGGGTTATTTTAATCTGTATTGCACTTTGAGCTACTTTCAATGTGAAAAGTGCATTTTAAATCAAATTTGATTGATTGATTGATCATATGAAGTTTTTACCCCCATAATTGTAGTTTTCAAGATAGTCAGAACAGTTTTAAAAGTGTTGTGACATAAAACTCTCTGACATTAATCAGATCAAATCTGTTTCAGCAGATCTTTTAGATCCTGTTTATCACGTCTGTTCAGAACCAACAATTTGTGTTTAGATACTTTCTACTCACCTGCTTTGCTCTGCAGAAACTTTATTGGTTGACACGACAGAACAACTCCTCATGGAAAACAGGGTGCTGTTGGCCAGTTGGTCAATTCTTACTAACGTTCTGTTTGTTTGTGTGTTTACAGGCAGTGGAGACAAACCTGGCCTCTAAAGACAGTCACTGGGTGTTTGTGAATGAGGTAAGACCCAAATATCAAAACATTATGATCATTAAACACCAGATGGCTGGAGTGAATGCTGGAGGTTGTTGCCTTTTAGAGTGGGCCACCGTAGCTGCAATACTTACTCTGAACTGCATGGCGCTAAAGAGTTGCATTTTTTACCATGATTTCTATAAATAATACACATAGGACCTTTAAAGTCCTATAGTCCACCACAAATCTGAGTTTCATTTAGGAATTATCACATCAGTTATCATTATTTAGGCTCAATGTCAAAGAGTTTAGAGCAGTGAGGAAAAAAAGAACATCTATGAAAATTGTGACTCAACCTACTCCAAAAGTCCACAAATAATGTTAAATTATTATTATGTCTTCCATTTTGGAGCTCAACCTGCTCAAATTAACTCCACCCTGTGTTGGAGACGTTCTAAAATCAATATACAAATGTGACTTTTTTTCGTTTGTTTTATTTTAAAAGTTGATATCCATCTGTTAGCCTGCTGGGAAAACTACAGATGGAGAAGATCTGAAAACCTGTCAGCAGGAAGAATATAATAAAATAACATGATTGTGAATACAGAAACATTTACCATTACCAAGTAGTGAATGCTTAAATTTCCCAATAGTTTTAATGTCTGGAGCTTCAGGAATTAATCTTTCTGCTTTACAACTAATGAAATATTTTAGGTTTGAAGTTTTGTTTTCTGATCTGAGGTTTTAACTAAAGCTTCTAGTGAAGCAGCAGTGAAATGAAACATCACTTCTTCAAGAAGGTTTTCACGGTTCTATTGTCTCTTCCTTTTCTGTTATCTGTGTGGTCAAGACCTGCTGAGATGGATTTTGGTTTTAATGCTTATTTTCAAAAACTTACAGTAGATATTCTCATTAAGCTACAAAGAAAAATGGAGTTCATGTTCCCCACAAGGTAATGCTGCCCTCATCATGACTGTTTTTAAAAGAAATGCTAAATTTGCTCATGTAGCTGTAAATCAGTTGTTCCTTCAGAATATTTTTGTTTTCTGAGTGTTTAAATGTGAAGGAAAGAAGCTTTATGTATGTTTCCCTGAACAACACTCTGGGTGTGGTGATACAGTGAAAGGATTGACTATATTTGAATGTTGTGGAAGATTAAAGGGTGATGGGAAGTTTTGTAAGTGTCGTGAGTGATGCGGCGGACTCACCAAGAGCGGCTTGATCGGTGGCGTCTTAGTGGCGAAACCCACTCGCGGAGTGACTGGATGAGGGCTGAGCACAGGTTAGCTGGACAGGTAATGTGAGTTCGGTTAATCCTTTCTGAAAGAATCCAGGAAGCACGATGACTGAACGGCGTCTAGCGGGAGACGCCTCCGTAAATAGTCTCGGGACAATGACGTCACTGGGGGGCGCCTCCGCTAGGCCTGCTGGGAATCGGAGTCCTGGGGCTGTGGGAACGAGCCGGAGGGGAGAGGAGGAGAGGAAGTCGTGACAGTAAGAAGGTTTATGTTGCAAAGAGAAGGAACTAAGCTCTTAGCCCTGGGGTACTCCTGCATATTGAGGGTAGAGACATTTAAAATGGTGGTTTAAGGAGGGTTCAAATAAAAAGTGTCATTACTGAGACCCTTTAAAGTTGTTATAACAAATCTACAGAACAAGCTAGGATTTGAGCATCGCAAAAATAGTCACGGAACACTCACTCCTCCCGTCAGATATCTCCCCTGAGACGCTTCTGCTGGAACCGGACACTTGCGATGCCGGATGAAACAAGATGGTGCTAAACACCAGTCGCCGTTGACTTCAAATTATGTTTTTCTTTTTGGGACTCTGGTAGTTTGTCCTAAAGTTGAAGTGGTAGCAGCCGGCTGTTTCTCCTTCTCTGATATTATTGAGCGGAGAACCTCTCACACCAGTGGTGTTCTGTTGCTGAATACGTGAGTGTGTGATGAGGGGAGGACCCAGGGACATGCAGCGAGACTGACAACCGGATGGTTCAATAGTTGCTTTCAGTTCGAAACGTGTTATTGGTGGAGGTTTTTAGACAAATGCGAGAGAACCACTTTATTATTTATTTTTTTCATTTTTTTCAAATCTCCACAATATATTTATAGCTACACTATGTTAGAAGGTTGTTAAGATACATGAAAAAAGTGTTTTAAGCTAATTTGTTTTTCAAATTTGTTATAGCATTTTTAAAAACTAGTAGGATGTGTTCAAGTGGGAAAGCAAGGACTGTCCTTCAGTTTCATTTCCTGTTATAATGAACAAAAGAGCTTTTAAAGCTGAAAGAAATTAGACTGAAACCGTTCCCTGGTCTATAAAAAGTTTGAGAATTTCTGTTAAACATGACGTGGGTCATGTCTTGTGACCTGTGAATTATTTTTAAAGTTTAATTCTTGTAGTTTACTTATGGAATATATTATAAATGTCATGATATTTATTTGAAAAGTAAAACAAATATGAAACCAAAAATCAGACACAAGCTGGAAACTAAAGAATGTTTTTATGATGCAGTCTCAAATATTTTCTAAAAAAAAAAAAGAATGTAATGAAAAGTCTATTGAAATGTTTCAGTTTGATGCTTCTTCGTTGGAGACTTCTGTCCTGCTCGTAGATAAATCCGTGTTCCTGTCGAACAAACCCTAATTACCCAAGGAACCTATTGGAAAACAGTTGGTGTAGATGAGATGAAAATGAGATAAGTGTAAATGGCACCAGCGCTTCTCTTTGAAATGTAAATTGGATTCTTTGTGAACAAAAAGCAGCTTGAGGTTACATCACAGCTGCTCCAGGTGCAGCCAGTGAACCATTCATCTGTACTGACGGCTGAATCCATGAGGACCATGTTTCTCTGTCTACCTATTCTTTTTCACCACCTCCATCCTCCTCTTGTCTTCCTCCATCACTGCAGGAACAAAAGCTGCAGGTAATTATGGGCTGCAAGTGATGAGAGGGGAATCTCCTTCAGAAGAGGATTAATGGGTTCAAATCTGTAAAATATGATTCTTTGCCAGATTTATGAAAATAGGATTTTTTAGTAATGCATATTATGTACTCTGAAATTGAATTTTATAATCCCCACACCTTGTTGACATCAATTTTCTATAATTTTGCATTAGAATCCTTCTGATCAGATACAGGTGAAACTAGAAAAATCAGAATATGGTGCAAAAGTCCATTTATTTCAGTAATTCAACTTAGACTGAGAGACCATCTAAAGCAGGGGTAGGGAACCCTGGTCCTGGAGCTGTTATCAAGCACGTTTTAGAGGTTTTCCTGCTTCAACACACCTGATTTTAATCAGCAGATGATTAAGCAGCAGCTCTCCAGAACCAGGGTTCCCTACCCCTGATCTAAAGACTCAGGAACCCTTTGCAGGTGTTTTGGATTCATTAGCTGATTAGATTGTGACGCTTTGAGGCTAGAATTTTGAACCTTTTCACAATATTCTAATTGATGCCTTACCCGTGCTGTTCGTCAATCGGACGAACGTCCCTAATGCGGCGGCCATCTTACTAGCGACAGCTGCCCCCTTTCATAACATTGGTGTCAATGGTGAATGTACTACTTAAATAACTCTAATTTGCTCAATTTTCAACCGATTTTCAAACGGTTTGGTTTGTTATAAACGCCACAGATGTGGCTGTGGAATATTTGGCCCAAAATGTTAAAGTGTGTCCTATCAAGCCAGATTTTGTTTCTAGTTAAACTTCTGAGTGAACATTACTTATCTATTCTAATTTTGACTTTAAGGTTTCATACGCTGTAAGCCATAATCATCACAATTACTATTTTTTTACCAACTGGGGAAAAACTGAAAGGAAAGAAACATTTATTTTATTTTATAAACATTTGTAACATTTCTAAACATTTGTTTATTTTTTTATGTACCAAAAAGTTAACTCAACTTTTTAAAGCATCTTTTCACCTTGTTTTTAATTTCATGCTGTTTATTTTTTAGTCATCATAACACATATTTATATGCAGCACACCAGTATCTCAATATTGCTTAATGTTGAAAGATTCTAAAAAAATACATAAATGTGTAGCTCTTTGGCTCCAGAAAGGAAAACTTTACAGGGCATATTAAAAAAACCCGTTGATGGTTGACATGTTGGTCCAATAGGGTTTTCCTTCACATAAAAAGCTGGAATGTGATATAATTTAGATGTCATTATCAAAACACCTGGGATGAAAAAACCTTTTCAAAGTGGTTGAGTGAAGTTATCTCATTATACCACAAGGAGGCTTAGTTATTCATATTAGCTAAAGCTGCTACTAGTACAACGACAGGTAGGCTGTCTTACATTTGTACTGATCAGAAGAGCAGGGTTCTAATCTCACACAGGCTTCTGGGAGCTCCCCGTCTGATCTCTGTGAGGGCAGTGGATCTGTTGGATTTAAGTAAGGAGGGGTTTCTGTTCATCTAAAATCCATAAGGATATGTAACAGGTTGGTCTAATACTAGGTGGAAGCGAACCGCCACTTAATACCAAGTGATTACATTTTAAATATTATTTATAATGATCAAGTGCATTTTCAAGATTAGTAATTTATAGCTGTTAAAAAATGCTTGAGACCAGTGATGACAGATAGGAATAAATAAACTAGTAGGGCCATAAAAACCTAGAGTTCTAGTATGGTTAGAATTTTACTGACCATCTTTTTGTCCTTTAGAAAAATAAGTGCAGGCAGACAAGGCAAGTCAATCACCACAGAGGACAATGTGGAACAGAGAGGTCCACATGATGAAGAGGGAGAAGAACAGACACATCAACATGATGAAGAAGAGGGAGAGTAACAGAGAGGTGAAGAGGACAGGGCTGGTGCAAGCCAGAAGCTCCATCTGAATGGCCTTCAGCACATGAACCTGGGGACTAATTGAGGCAGTACATGGTTCAGAATGGCCCACCAAAATGTTCTGATGGGCCATATCCAAGATGAGAGAAGAGTAAAAGGTGTTTTTCCAAAGCATACTGTTTTTGTTTAATGTCCAAAGGAACAGGATTGGTTACTGTACTCCAAAAGTACTAAAAGTCTTTTGTTTTGCTTGAAGCTTTAAGGTGAAGCTGGATTTTCTGACACATGCCTTGTGGTGGGTAATACCAACTGGCAGTGTCTTTCAAAAACCCTGATGCAGCATGAAACCAGTGGTTATCACATGAATGCTTATCTGATGTGGAAAGAATTAGGTAAAACTTCGATTGTGAATTGCAGAGAGCCATGGCCGCTATAAAGGCCTAACTGGAAAAGTGTTTTGACTCGAGTGACTGACTGCATACTCTTCCTTGCTGAAAGGAAAACATGCGCAGTTAGGAAATTCTAAAAATTCAAATTTTTGTGTAATTGTGAGGCCGTAAAAATAGCATGCCGAACTTTAGCTTACCTGTCGAGCAGAAAACAGGCGACAGCAGCGTTTGTGGGGAGCCCAACCAGACCACGTTTGCCTCCTCCCGGTTTCTGTGAGAGCGCGGGGGTGCACAGAGTGCGCATTCGCAGTACGTGAAAACTAAACCAGGATTGGCTTCACCAGAATGATTGACAGTTATGCGGACCAATGGTTTAGAGGATCCACCCGGAAGTAAAGAACGTCTGCAATACCTTTAAGTAAAATTTCTGCCCAGATTAAAGCCTCCAAGTACTTTGCAGTGGACTGCACTCCTGATATTTAGTGTTCAGATTGTTGTTCAGATATCATAATTATTATATTTCCACTACAGAGAAGGTAGTGAGCATTGTTTCTGTTACATACCATTAATTATTTAACATAATCTTTTTTTCTGGTTGAGCTGTCCACCTGGTAAATGGCCTGTATTTGATATAGCACCTTCCAGAGTCCTAGAACCCTCCAAGGCACTTTACAACACAATCAGTCATTCACACACACATTCACACCCTGGTGATGACGAGCTACATCGTAGCTACAGCTGCCCTGGGGCGCGCTGACTGAGGTGAGGCTGCCGTACACTGGCGCCACCGGTCCCTCCGACCACCACCAGCGTTTCGCTAACAGAACAGTAGGGGGTGCTAAAAGCAAGCCAAAACTGCCAAGTGTGCCTTTAATCTGGCAGCCTTCTGTTAGCTTTAGCTTAGCATAAACAATGTAAGTGAATGGTAACAGTTAGCATTTTGTGTGAAAAAGTCATGAAAATTACATTGCACATTGTTGAATAAAAATCAACAGCTCACAAGGAGTTAAAGGTGTGGAACACTGAAAAAACATTTTTTTTTATTTGTTTTTAATTATAATCAGTCACTGAGTTTTTCATGCAGGCTGAACATGAAAATAGTCTCCTACACATATCTCCTGCATTAGCTTCTGATAGAAAATAGACGGTGAAACTCTAGGATTAGAAAAGCTTGACAGATCTACATCACACTGTCACTTAACCCTTTAAGCACCAAAGTCGCAATATTGCGACAAGCATCATTGCTGAGTTTAACGAGCCACAGCTATATAATCAAATATAATCCCTCATGAAGTTACTACTCTAAACCAGAAGATAGTGGAAGTAGTAGAAGCTAACTGTTAGCAATAGCAACTCCACCACACAGCAGAACTCCTCCACGCTTGTGTTATTTGTGGAGATAAAACATCAACATTGCAGAGCAAACGGAGTCAGTGGTAAAGTCGTGTTGCTGTTAGCCAATCAGAGGAGAGATGTCCAAATATCAGGAAATAAGACTCCAGATCCTGTCGTCTAAAGCTCAGCTCTGATGTGGCTCACTTCTTCTTCCTGAAACTGGTGCACTGGAGCTTTGTTTCCCAAGAGTACGACTTACAAGGCATTCATTCCTAGCGACCACTGCAAATGTATTGATTAAAAGAGTGATCCACACCTGTAAAGTATGCGATTAAGTTTAAAAAAAATCTAAAGGGATTTTTGGGATTTTGGTCTGCCATGTTTAGGTTTCATAATAAATGAGTAAAAACCAGATGGAACAGCGGTGCATGTTATCTTCAGACCAAACAGCCTCACTGAGTTTCTTCCAGGAATCCACTTTATGTTATTGATCTGCTCACTTTGTTTTCTGTTATTAGATGGGCTAAAACCCTCTTGTTATTTAGTATAACAGCAGTTTTATGATGAACACTATTAGCCTCGCTGATCCTGAATCAGCTGCAGTAAAACTAAAACATTCTCAGGCAGGATCCATCATTCTCCTCAGCACCACCTCCTCCTCCTCCTGCTACTGCTGCTGCAGGCTAGCTCAGACTCAGAAACCAAACCTCTTATCTGATTCCTCCCATGATTCCTGTGATTATGCAGCATCTAAAGCGGCCTGAGCCTGAATGAAGGTGATTACATCTGTTGAACTATCAGCATCAGTTTTACAGGATTACTTTGTCTTATGTTGCCTGTCAGCATTCCATCCATGTGAAGTCATTTTACCATAAATATATTTAACTGCATGTCTCCTCATTGCAGGCAAAGATCAGTAATAAAAGCTGGTAACTTCTGTGTGTCTCGGAAGCATTTTAACGTTGTCCTGACTAGGGCTGACTTTAACATGAGTCAAATATACCTTTAACTGTTATAATTTAATCTTAGAAAATAAAATTTTAATGTTAACTAGATGTTTTCGTTTGTTTCACATGAGACTCACAACAAACTGATCTGAGTATGTTGGAGTAAACCACTAAGATTGTACACCCATGGCCACATTATTAGGTGCACCCTGCGAGTACCAGGTTGGACCTATTTATCAGCACTCCCTTAGGCTGTCATATAAATTCAACAAGGTGTTGAAAACATTGCTCTGACATTGTGGTCTATTATAACATGATAGCATGACACATAAGCAGTTTTCCTTTAATACGCTTGAATAATTGAGCACGATTCTTTAAATCTGCACTTGTTTGTTTTTAAACTGTTTAACTTGTCAGCGTAAAATGTTTTTCTCATTTAATGAGTGACTCCTGTTTACGAGTTCATGTTTAATTAAATGAAGACAACGTACAGAGAAACAGAATGAGTTTTCGTCTCCTTCACACGTGGACTCTATCTATAATTACACCTCACAGAGAATAATTGGGTTTCTGCTTGTTGCAGCAATTAAACGTACATCAGCAGAGGCAGCTCTTAAACAGCTGGAGTCAATCCGTCAGGCTCTTTGGCTTCGTGCTTTTTGTTTGTTTCAAACTGCTGATTTTGTGCTTTTAATGAACATAAACTTAAGTTAATTTTGTTCATCAGAAGTTTTTATTCTTTTTTGAAGAATCTCTTTTGAAATCCTGGTCACTCAGACTTCCACTTTCTGTAGGAAATCAGCGACACAGAGATTCTGGAGCTGACCCACACCGCGCTGGGCCGCATGACGGTGATCCGGCAGATTTTCCCTCTCTGGAAGGATAGCAACACCCGCTGCATGAGGCAGAACCACCGCATCTCCTCGCTGCTGTGCGACCCGCAGGAAGGATACCTGCAGAACCTCGAGGTGAAGAACTGATGAACTTTTCAGAGTTTCAGGCTTAGAAACAAACTCAGTTTATTATGGTAGACTTGGTGGACCAGCATCTCCCTCCCGCTCCGACTGTTTCCATGACGATGTGTGGCTGACATTTAAAGACAAACACACACTGACAAATGTTGAGATGATCTCTGTCGAGTTCTGACATTTGTTGTTTTTATAACATCAGATGTCACAGACACTCTTCTTCTCTACTTTCTTTCTGTTGTCCTCCTCTCTCTCTCTCTCTCTCTCTCTCTCTCTCTCTCTCTCTCTCTCTCTCTCTCTCACACCCTAAATTAGATCCTCATTTTTTTTGCTTTCCACCCAAAACTCTATTCTCCTTGTTGTCTGTTGTTTTTGTGTCTTTGCCATCACTTCCTGTCTCTCTCTCCTCTCTCCTTCCTGTCATTTTTTCACATCCGCCCATCCTTAGCCACCCTCTCTTTGTCTAAAATATTCAGCTCACCTCTCGCTTCGGTTCTTCTCTCACCTCCATCATCCTCCTGTCCTCTAACAACCCTCTACATCCTCACCTGGAATGCTCAGTGAGGTGTATAAACGAGGACATTTGTCTCAATAATTTATGTAAAAGAGGGTCAGATGTTCTCTGAAGTAGGATGCTGCTGCTGTTGGAGAAAACTGATCAGCAAAGGGACATTTTTTTCAGGGATGTGAAGGTGAACTGACACAAAAGTACTTTTAAATTTAAGATTTAAGAAACTGCTTATACATATTTTTCTTTCTTTTCCTTTTCATGTTACACTGTGTGTGTGTGTGTGTGTGTGTGTGTGTGTGTGTGTGTGTGTGTGTGTGTGTGTGTGTGTGTGTGTGTGTGTGTGTGTGTGTGTGTGTGTGTGTGTGTGTGTGTGTGTGTGTGTGTGTGTGTGTGTGTGCGTGTGCGTGTGCGTGTGTGCGTGCGTGCGTGCGTGCGTGCGTGTGTGCGTGCGTGCGAGTGTGTGTGTTCGTGATTGCATATTATTGGGTAGGCTGAGCAGAAGTCACCTCTCAGGCCTTACATGGACAGATCCTCAGAAAACACTGACACTGAAAGCTGATTTCTTTTTTTAAAGATGCAGACATCTTTATTTCTGTTTGTTTTTACCTGAGACAGGTGCTGAGCCAAATATTTGTGCTGCTACATCAAACAGACCAGAGATCATCTGAGTCAGTTTAATCTCCAACTTCATAATCCAAACTTTTTAAATCCCTCATCTACTAGTTTTTGGGGATAAGAAAGACAGAATTTAGCAGCATTTTAATCAAAAACTAGTTGCAGAATTCCTAGAAAATACACTTCATTATTAAGTATGCCTCTGGCTTTAATGCAGGAAGGAGGTTGGACCACATGAACATCTCTGGGTGTTTCTGTTGAGTAACTAATGGGGCCAACAGTCTCCTGAACATTTTGCATCCATCTTTTCTGAGCTGTCCTCATTAAGCTGCCATTGTTTTCCTCTTGACTCCTTCAGGTGTCCAACCTATACCTGTACGACAGCGTGCTGATGCTGGCCAACGCCTTCTACAGGAAGCTGGAGGACAGGAAGTGGCACAGCATGGCGAGCCTTAACTGCATCAAGAAGTCCACCAAACCGTGGAATGGAGGCTGGTCGATGCTGGAGACCATCCAGAAGGTAAAACCTCAAACTGAATGCCTGATTCTTTTTTTAATAAACAATAACCTAAGATATTCAAGTCCTACACATATTTGATAACTAAATACTAAGTTAAGAATTACATTATTTTAGTCTAGACCAGTTTTACTTTTTATTCTGTTGAATCACACTTATTAAGCAAAGTCTGATTTTTATTACTTCGTTTTGAGTGAATTTTTATTACAACTGTTGGCAGTTTCAACTTATTTCATTGACCATTGCGGTTTTTTCTACCTTTAATGGAACGGTATCAACTATTTTATCAACACCAGTGAATAAAACATGAAACTCTGCTGGTGAAACCAGAATGTCGATCAGCCCGATGGGGAACCTGGACTGTGGTTCTGAGGGTCTAATTGGTAAAAGATGAGCCGACGAGTCCCTGAGAAGATGAATCTCTGAATCTTTAGCTTTATTAAAAAACATGAGTTTGTTTGAGCTCATCAATAATCTGTCATGTGTTTCTGGATCGCTGATGAGAACGTTTCAGACAGCAGAAATTACATTTTAAATTATAAATCATGTTTTAAATAATCCCAGTTAGTGAATCTGCCCTCTGCAGTGAGGTGTGACTGAATTCTCTGATGTGAGCATGTTGTTTTCTTTATTTTACTCATCAGCTTGTTCTGCCTGGATCTTTAATAGGGAGTGAGCATAAAAAATATCCCAAAAGTTCCAAGTTCAGGTGGATTCTTCTTCCAAATAGAGAATAAATAATTATGCTCGGGGTTTTTCTTGAACCAGCACAGAACTACTGAGGATTCTTAGGGATGATTAAAGTGTTTTAACAATAATAAAATGGAAATTTTCTCACCGAGAGCCAGATTGAATCCAGCCATAAGGTATTTTATCAAATCCAAAACAGACAGAATCTTCTGGAATATGATTCTATTTGTTCCTTAGAGGAGCTGGTTCAAAATGAGAGTTGATCTGTTCAATTTTGGTTTTAAACAAATTTGATATTTTCATATTAATCTTGACCAGTGGCTGACACAGAGGACAGGGGCTTGTGAGAGAAAGTCAGGGGAGTAGGTCACCAGGGAGACAGCTGTATGGAGAAAGTTTTCCCTAAACCTGGTGGTTCCTGACCAGAGGCTTCTGTTGCACCTCCTAGAGGGCAAGAGGATATGTTATCTCAAAATATCCTGTAAAAGTCACACATTCCACTATATGAGCTCCTTCATCTCCTTTGTGTCTTTGGTGTTGAGCAGCGGGTTGCCAACACTCAGCCAGGCTATTAACCTCCTCCATGTAAGCTGACCTGTTACAGATGAGACCAATCACCAAAGTGTCATCTGCAAACCTAATTACGGTGTTGGCTGTCCATCCAGTTCTGCAGTCATGAAGTAAGAAACAGACTCTACACCTAGGGCAGGGGTCGGCAACCCGTGGCTCTAGAGCCGCATGCGGCTCTTTTAGCGACCCCTAGTGGCTCCCTGGAGCTTCTTCATAAATGTATGAAAATGGATGGGGGATATATTTTGTGTTTTAATATGGTTTCTGCAGGAGGACAAACATTCTTAACATTTTCCAATGCTGTAAAAATGTGCATAATAGATATTAAATTTCAACATTTCTGTCAACAAAAATTGGCGTCATAGCCTGCGACACACGTTTCAGTGCGGCGCCCATAGATATATGGCGGCGTGCCAGGCAGATGGATGTAAACAAACCGGCGGGTGTGTCAGGAGGACCGTGGATCCCAAAGAGAAAAAGAAAAAGATAGCTGATGAGAACAGAGCATTCAAGGAAGAAAGGACCCAATTATTTGCTTTCATTGTCGACGTGGAAGGATTACCTGGAAAAACTTCAACTTTTCAACGCTGTCGCTCGAACAAGGACCAATCAGCGGAGGTTTCACTGACTGACCAATGAGGGGACAGGATGCTTCTCAGTACATCTCCGGGTAAACATGGAGGAAAAGTTAATATTTGCCGTGTCTGATGTCCCAGAGCTGTACAAGACTTCACTTAACTCTAGCAAAACCTTGTGAGACTTCATATCTACCACTGTTTCAACTCTGAACTGCTTTAATAACCCAAAATTCCCTCCAATCTGACGGCCAATCAAAACAACGGAAGACTCGCTATTCGCCCTGGAACAGAGGCGCCGCTGGCCTTTGCCGCTGCCGCATGTCGCCTCCCGTGTGTCACGGATGGTGATTACATGAAGGATTCATTCATCAAAATATCAGAGCACCTATTTCAAACTTCAAAAACAAAACTGAGATAATCCAGAAAATTAAAGACATGCCATTCTCCGCAAAGACGGTGAAAGACAGGACCATTAATATGACAGGCGACATCACCAATCAGCAAATCAACGACATTAATTCAGCTCCAGCGTACTTAATTGTCTGTGATGAGTCGTGTGATGTGATCGATATCAGACAGTGCTGTTATGCAGGTATGTGAGCTGTGATGGGCCGCAAGGAGAAATGATCAAATTAATCCCACTGATTAATATTGTAATGGAAGTTAAACTTAAAGCACCAAATATCGTACAGCAGAGTCACGTGGTGTGTCATTCTCTCCAGGATGCGCTGCAGGGAAAATAAACATTTAATCATGAGTGCTCATGATGTATTTGTAGCCTACTTATATTATTATAGCTAATATACACTTACAACCTGCATTGCCTTCATATAAGGCTTATATAAGGCTTTTCATTTTTTTGCGGCTCCAGACAGATTTTTTTTTGTTTTTTTGGTCTAATATGGCTCTTTGAACATTTTGGGTTGCCGACCCCTGCCCTAGGGCATGGCTTGAGGAGCAGTGGTGGTCTGTATGTCAGAAAATATGATAACCATTTGCAGTTGGAAGCACTGATGTGAGTTTGGTTATCCTAAAATAAAAGATAATATCAAATATTAGGGGTGTGTATTGGCAAGGATCTGGTGATACGATATTTATCACGATACAGGTGTGACGATACAATATATTGTGATACTGAGAACCAGACGATATTTGCAATTTTTCACACTGAATTTAATTGGAAAACTCGGGCCAGGTGCTTCCAAGTCATGTTCAGTGTTATCGCAAGATCTCATTCTGTCAGAACGAAGGCGGCTGACAGATACCCATGACTGCCACCTAGCAGTCGAAGTTTGAATTGCACCACACAAAAGACATACAGTAAATGCTTGCATGTAAAATCTCAATAAAAAATCTTTACACTGCTTTTAACTCATTAACTGCCAGCCGTTTTCTGAATGAGTGAATGAGTTAATGATCAATTCAGTATCACAATATGAAATATTGCAACATTTCATTATATTGATATTTTCTTACAACCCTATCAAATATGATTTGATATTAGGACTAAGCTGTTCTCAGTATAAACTGAGAACTCAGCTCCCTGAATGGCAATAGGTCTATTTACCAGTCGGCCTGTTGATCTAACTATACCAGGTGGGAATTTTCCTCTCTGTGTGACTCTGTGTGATCAAGGTTCTTCTTAAATTTTTTCTTCTAATTTGTTGAATACCTGAAGTTAAGCATGACTGTTTACCTCATGTAACTTATTCTTTCAGTTTAGAAGCCATCAATCATCCAGGGGAGCTGCTTTCCCAGTGACAACAGTGTTCCTTTGCGGCTTGAATCAATATTTATACTGTTAATAACATCAGAAACAGATCAAAACTTCTCTAATGTCAAAAAGTTGTGTTTTTGACTTCAACCATAAAGGTGGTAAAAAAAAAAATAAACTAACAGTTGAACTCTTCTTTTCAGATGAAAACACTTTTTAATCTATGTAACATTTTCTTCTGACACTAAATTTAGTTTCCAAGCAAACCTCCAAACTTGATTTAAATTGATTTTAAAGCCTTTTTAAATTCTTTGGTTCTTCTTTTGATTGATATTTCAGATGAAAAAGTTCCTGTAATTAATGTTTTGAACTAATGTTTACTGTGTTATTGTGTTTATTTTAATACATCGATGGAGGAAGTTATTATAAAATGCTGTCAGTTGCTGGATTTCTGTCTGAAAGCTAAGGTTTTAATTCATTAACTGTTAAGTGTTATTTCTTTGATAATAAACTGATATCTGATTTACACCAGGACCACAGATTCAGCCTCCACATCTCATATCTTATCAACACTTCACCTTTCTGCTAAAGGAATGTTTTCACTTTAAATGAGTGATGGATAGATGAATGAATGAATGAATGAATGAATGAATGAATGAATGAATGAATGAATGAATGAATGAATGAATGGGGCTCTATGTTCACAAACCCCAAACAAGATTAAACATTTTTCTCCAGGTGATGACGACGGCGACCTTTTCATCTGACAGGATCGTTTGATTTTGTGACGGTTGCCTTTAGTCTTTGTTTGCTTCCAACATGAACTGATAGAAGTCAGGCGCTGACATTTCATCTGTGGCCTTTTAGTGTGTCAGACTCACAACTGAAGTTGTGAGCTGAACCATTTTTTATCTCAACTGTTGCTAGACACAGAGGGTTTCCAGAAGCCCCAACAGCAGAACAGGGGCGCTGATGTGTTCAGGTCCATCCATCCACCCACCCACTCATCCATCCATCCATCCATCCATCCATCCACCCACTCATCCATCCATCCATCCATCCATCCACTCATCCATCCATCCATCCACCTACCCACTCATCCATCCATCCATCTATCCATCCACCCACCCAATCCATCCATCCATCCACTCATCCATCCATCCATCCATCCATCCATCCATCCATCCAC
>SSNS01000147.1:271089-415456 GCA_006937985.1 Aphyosemion australe | reverse complement strand
ATCCATCCATCCACTCATCCATCCATCCATCCATCCATCCATCCATCCACTCATCCATCCATCCATCCACCCATCCATCCATCCATCCATCCATCCACCCATCCATCCATCCATCCATCCACCCACTCATCCATCCACCCACCCACCCACTCATCCATCCATCCATCCATCCATCCATCTGTCATCTACTGAGGGCTCGGTAACAGCGACACTCAAGCAATTTCTATAGAAATGTGTGAATGCTGCAGCAGGGACCACACTACACGTGTACACATTTAGAAATGACTGCATCGTGCCAGCTACAGAAAATATGTGAGCTAGTTGCTTGTTGCTTGAAAACATTTCAAACTATTCATTAAATTTTTGTAACTAACTCTTGCTGCCTCTTGGCCAGGACTCCCTTGAAAATTAGGTTTTTAATCTCAAGGGGACCTTCCTGGTTAAATAAAGAATAAATAAATAAAAAATATTCATACTGACCTTGAAAAGAATGAAAGAGATGTCCATTTACAAAAATATTTTCTATTTGTGTCTTTGTGAGGCATGTTAAATGTTTGATTGATGCCATAAACAGTATTCACAAAAGCCTCCCTGTTGCTACACATTTAGATTTTCTGCTGGAAGACTGAAGTGTTAGACAGGTCTGCTCTGTGTGTTCCTGGAAAACTGCCATTTTGGACTCCTTGGGTTTTTAATTACTCAATAAACTCTACACCCACACAGTCTTTGTATAAATGATTTCTCATCACAGTCCAAAGCAGATGTTAGAAATATTTTAAAAACAAATATATCTTTGAGGCATCCTAGGATGTAAACAGTGCAGGAATAAAATGAAAAGTAAAATGTATTGTGATCAAAATGCATTTAAATGATGTGTTCATGTTTTAAAATGTGTAAAAATGCAAAGGAAACTTTACAGATTTGAACATTTTGTAGCATAAATCACAAATGAAGAAAAGGAACTAGATTTTTGTTTATACAAAGTTGGTTTGTACTGACTCTCAAGATAGAAAAACTATGACTGCATCAAAAGATCTTTAATCCACACGAGTTCTATATCCTCTCTGTGTCTCCTTCATTCAGGGTAATATCACCGGTCTGACAGGTACGATGGACTTTAAGGACAGTGGCTCAAACTCTCATGTTCAGTTTGAGATCCTTGGCTCCAGCTTCAGTGAGACCTTCGGCAAGGACATCAAGAGGGTGAGTTCACAGCCTTCCAGCTTAAAGGAAGACCAGAAATAAACACCACGCCTCTGAATCCATTTTGTCTCACAGTTTTAAAGATGTTATTGGAAATTATCTGATGGAAACAAAGAACATTTTTTCCGACCTGCTATTTTTTCCTAGCAAATCTGTTTCTGTAATAATCTGAAATAGTCAATTTACTGAAGGAGCTGAATATTAAGAATTTATGTGGACTCAGACACAAAAGTAATACCTGACAGCAGCTCATTCACACAATCTGGATTTCTCATTTTATTTGTTGTGTGGTGTGTGTCATGTGATGAGCTGACCTGAAATGTTTCCAGATTCAGAACCAGAATCACTCAGCTCTACCATGTCCCTGATGGTTGTTCTGTCAGAGTAGAGCCTGACGGGGCTGCCTTGTTCTGCATATAGTTCTGCTGCAGGCTGTTGTTGTTGTTCTGGTTGAATGTCATCCGTCATCATGTCGGCCGAGCAGAGTGGTGGTGCATGCCACTCGCAGCCAGGAATCAAAGAGGAACCTCAGCCCGGTGTTTCGGTTTTCATTCCACAGGTCCAGATTGATTAGTTACAATTCTAAAAAACTTTTGGTCCTTGGTTAAGAAGATATAATAAATGTCCTTTTTATTGTTGCTTCAGCCTCCTAAATATATCAGAACTGTATGACTTTATTTTACAAACCTTTACCATCACCATCAAGTTCACACCAAGCAAGCCTCTGGGAGCCTGTTGGAGAGCCCTTGCACTGATGCATAATGTCATTGCATGTCTCTGTACCCACGCAGACAGAGACGTTTAAATAAGGCTTAAGCCCCCTTCCTCAGCCTGATGGCAGTCCTAATGTTTGGTGCCCACCACCTTGTCTGGGTTACCGCCCTGACTCGTACCAGCAACCTTTTGGCCGTAGCTTGTTAGAGCTGACTCAATAACTGCTGAACAAAGTTAAAGTCCCATGTCACACACACTGGGGTTGTGTGAAAGTTGTTCTCCGCATTTGACCGATCCCCTGGGGGAGCGGTGAGCTGCAGCTGTGGCCGCGCTCGGGAACCATTTGGTGGTTTGACCCCCCAATCCAACCTCTTAATGCTGAGTGTCAAGCAGGGAGGCATTGGGTCCCATTTTTTTCCCAAAGTCTTTGGTTTGACCCGACCAGGATTTGAACCCCGATCTCCCAGTCTCAGGGCGGACACTCAAACCACTAGGCCACTGATCTGCTCAACAAAACAAGGTTCATTCAGAATCTTAAATGTCCCGCTGCCCTCGGGAGGTGTTGAAGAAATTTTTAGCAGATTTTTTTTCACCAAGCCTTTCCAGAAGACCTGTTTGGTTTTACTATGTTGCGTCTCCCTCTGCTATCTGATTTAACTCCCCACCAGGTCGTGACCAGTTCACAACTCTCTTCTCTCTTTATCTGGGTGTCCAAAACATGAGGCTGCAAGTCAGATGATATGACTACAAAGTTGATCATCCACCTGTGACCTAGGCTGGCCTGGTACCAAGTGTATCAACTGACATCATTAGGTTTAAACATGATTTTCATTATGTCCTATTACAAAACATCCCCCTTGGTCAGGTCAGACGGGCCAGTCTAGATCAAGCTTCTTTAGCCCAAATGAGCTCTACCTTCAGGTGGTAGGTCCATAGAGGGACAGATGTCCCAGGCCCAATGGGCAAAAGTGCAACCACCTGGTGCTTGTACATGGGTCCCATCCTCAGATCTGGTTTCTGGGTGGGACACAGGTAACTCTGGGCTGAATTCTCAGACAAGACTAAATGACTAAAATGCATAAATAAGAACTGACTGAGTCATAAGATACAACTGTTACATTTATGTTAAAATGTTTTATTTATTTAATTATTGCATGATAAATGAATTTCTGTGACTGATGTGTAATTACCATTTCAGGAGAAATGCAAACACCACCACCATCATCATCATCATCATCATCATCTGGAGTAACCCCTCCATCACCATTAGTGCATCATGTGATCTGCATTTGTTGACTTGTTTCTGCAGCAGTGATGACAAACATTCATCAGTTAATTCATTTTTCAATCACTGAGAAACTTGTTGAACCATAATATTGTAAGTTTGATTAACAACAGCAATGTTCAGAAATGTACGCACTCATCCATCGCCATCCATCCACTTAGTGTTTAACAGGACGAATGAGATTTTAATTAACAATCAGAAGAGTTTTATCCCCCCACACACCCGTAAATACATGTAGATTGTATCTTTGAGCAGATGAACCGATTTGCAGGAGTTAAGAATTCTAATTAAATGGTTCAAGACGTCACTTTGCGTGTGTCACATTGACCGCTCGGTGATGTGCTCTTGATATTTGAGATAATAGAAGACTGATTATGTTGTAGAATAATGAAAACTATTATTAACTTCTCTGGCCAGCAACATCCACTAATTCAATCTGTTGTGTTGTGTTATGGAAATAATCCGTATGATGGTCTGAAGGTACTTGAATGTTTGGAGTGAGATTGTTTACAGATACAATTATCTGATGTGTTACAGAGACCTAAGGCCCGGTTTACACAGCAGGATAATTGTGTCAATTTTTGACTTGCTCCACCCCTTCCGATAATCTTAAGGATGTGCATGTTTAGTCTAATGGCTCTAAAGATAATCTTATCAGATAATCCTACATTGTGTGGTCTGATTGGAAGCAGGTCAGGCCACTCCGATTTTAAATTAGGGCTTTTATTCATGTTGAATTGTTTTGGGTTAATATCTGAGGACAAAGGTGTGTGTAGCCTGTTGATTGACATCTAGCCAATCAGCCATCACATTTGATTTGGCAAGATTTCCCATCTTCCTGGAGAATGTTTGGGTGTGAAAACGGTTTGTGTGTAGCTTTTGCCGTGTGGCTGGACACCAAACACTGTAAGGCTAAAACTGATGTGTTTTTTTTTATCGCCATTAGTCTCTCATGTTTTGAAAATCGTCCGACAATTTTAAAATTCTGCCGTGTGAACTGGGTTTAAGGTAGAAGTTCAGCTTTAGGGTTCACAAGTAAAAAAAATTATATTTTTTGTTTCTTTGTGTACAGAAACAAGAAAGTTTCTCGATATAATGTGATATAAATCTTATTTAACAAGAACATTTCTCATAATAATAACATATAAAAGTCGTTTAAACGAGAACGTTTCTTGAAATAGCGTGTTCCATGTCTCGTAATGAGATAGCTCTAAACGGTGAAACACAGACATCTCGCGGGATGTTTGAATCTTTGTCCTGAAGAAGCAAAGGCAGAGAAAAGAGCATGCCAATGTAATTTGTTTATTTAAGCACTGTTGTTTGGCACTTTTCCCCCGTTGTTGTGGCGCTGCTGCTGCTAAAAGTTAAACATGACTGCCTTGTTTTATTCTGAGACACCAAAACATATACCCACCACTTTAACGTTACGACCTTTCTCATACGAGGTATTAAACATGTTATTTCAAGAAACTTTCTCGTTAAAATGACTTTTAAATGTCATTATTATGAAAAAGTTTCTTGTTAAAACAAGATTTATAACACATAATAATGAGAAACCTTTCCGTTTTTACGAGATATTGAGCCTTTATTTTTTCCCGCACTGATGGTAATACGTTTCTTATTTGTGAGCTTTTAAACCACGTCATTAAATCTGCACATAAAGAAAGTTAAATGAAACAATAACAAAAGAAAACACAAAGTATGAAGTGATCTCAAGAAATCAAGTTGGGGAGACAAATAAATATTGTAGCACATCAAACTCAGGTAAACGAATGAAAATCTGGTGACAAAAAAATGAAATGATTGTAAAGACAAAGTGTGAAGAATGGAATGGAGTGACAGTGACAGTCAAGAAAAAAGAAAAGTTAGTTAAGGGACATTTTTTTAAAGAAATAGAAAAACAGACAGTAAAGAAAATGAAAATATAAAAAATAAATAAATAAAAAAGATAAACTTAGAAGAATGAACGGACAAAGAAAGAAATACATGGTAAAATGGAAAATGTTCTGTATGTATATAGCACCTTCTAGAGTTCTACAACCGCCAAAGGTTCTTTACACATTCACACACTAATGGTGATTGTAGCCACAGCTGCCCTGGGACGCACTGACAGAAGAGAGGAAAGGAAAGGAAATGGGAAAGGAATCAAAGGAGAAGAGAAAAACATAATAGGAAAGGAAAGAGGATAAATAACTGAAAGATAAAGATGCAAAAGAAAAGAAAAAAAAAGAAATTAAACAAAGAAGAAAAAAATAAGGAACATAACTGGATGTAAAAAAGGGAAAATAATACATGGAAAGAAAAGGAAAGGGGAACACTAGAGGAACGAACAGATAATACTAAAGAGAAAACCAGAAAGGAAATGAGTCAGAGCAAAAAGGAAAATAGTTTTTGACTTTTCACACATAGAGTAAATGAAAAGGCAACAAAAATGGAGTAATGACAGAGTTAAATCAGAAAAGGAAATGGAAAATTTAAAATGTATAAAAAATACAACCAGACACAAACTTCTGATTCCTAAAGAAATTTCTAATTTTGTCAGACAGTAGAGTAAAGTTTACACATAAAGGCAGGCTCAATTTAACAGCTTTCAGTTTAAATAAAAGAGAATGGTTCCACTTACCTCCCTACAAGTTGGGTGACACTGATTTCTTTTTACTATCAGAAACACGTTTATCACACGGTTAGATGTTCTACACGCTACCATAAAAACCTTCAGCAGTACAGAAACAAGAGTAAAATCTCTCTTATTGTTTGTGTTTCTTAGACTGTGCGGTCGCAAAGAAAAGAAATGATTTCACTGTTACTCCACTGCACGTTGGATGATTAACTATTTAGATGATTTATTGTGTTGCTGAAGCTGTGTGTCACATCCTCACACACCTTCAGAGCTGTTGCCGCGGTAATCAAGATTTAATCAGCTGCTTCTCTGAGTTATGAGTCCCTCTGTGGGTTGTACCAGCGTTTATGAGTTTGCTGCTCGCACATACATGTTAGAACACACACATGTAACAGCGATCGATACATATTTAGTGTAGTAGCACTTCTGTTGTTGTGGTTTCATATTCCTGTTACAAACAGTGTTGCTTGTGTCTGTTTGCATCCAAACAAGCTGGATTTTCACTCAGAAGATGCTGCATGTGGATCTGGAGCTACATGTTTCTCCTTTGACCCTCAGAAGTGGCTTCATACAGCTGTGATCAAAATGATCTGAACCTAGATAAAGTTTATATTTAAACTTAACACCGAAACAACTCTTGTTAGAGGTTTTTCTGTCCATTTTGCTTTTTGCAATAAGTGCATGTGGTTTCCACAGCAGAATAGCACTAATTATACAGTAATTGGACCAGAATTGGCAAGATTTTTTTTTAAATAATGCACTTAAATTTTAGCAGAGAAATGTATCTTCAAAATGTTAAGAATTGCCACATTTTTAACAAAATTTAGGCAAATTGCTGCAAAAACTGGTTTTTGAGCGAAAATATGATGAGACTTCACACAGCAGGGTTTTTTTTTTCTAAACAAAGAGGCAAAAATAGTAAAAGCCTGGTACAGAACATTCAGTGAAACAAAGTTAAGGTCCTAAAAGTACATTTGAGTCATAAGGTTTGATGTATTATTTTGAGTTTGTTGTTTTTAAAGACATTAAGGTGTTGAATAATTGCTTATAAGAACTAAATAAGATAGTTCATTACAAGAAAGTCAGATTTTTATGTTAATGATTATATAGTTCTTTTTTCATTTTGTCCAAATAAAAGGAGCAAAAATTAAACTGTCACTGTTCAACTTAAAGAACATAGATACAGTATATAGATCCATATTTAACTTTATTAACATTGTCCACCTTTTAAGGCTCTTTTAGGTTTTATGAATCTATACAGTTTTATTCATTTTTTGATTGCTGAAGGTTACGGTATAGCCTAATGCCCTTGTGAATTTACCTGTATTATTTTTTCCTATTCTCTAAGTTTATGTGCTGCCTTAACAAGTGAATTTCCCACTGTGGGATCAATAAAGTCTTTTCTATTCTATTCTATATAAATAAATCGTTATGAAGAGAGTTGGTAAAAATGTCTTTCAGTCACTAATATTTAAATCCCCAGTCTAATGTGTTCATGTATTTACATGTATTTTACAGAGTGTTTGATGTGTTTAATTCTCACTGAACAAAAGGGTTTTAATCTAATATCAGTTCAGGTTGAGGGATGAGTTTTTGCAGCCGCTTGTGATGTCTTGCAATCAGTTATCACTTGGAGTGTGTGATTTCCTCTTAGCTAATGACACACACACACACACACACACACACACACACACACACACACACACACACACACAAACACACACACTCCTGTTAGTTCAGTATCTGCAAAACTGACTGAATTAGTGAGACATTTTGTCTTTTGTAATGTTGAATAGGTGTGGTGGCTATTTAGAATGGGGTTGAATCCAAAAGTTAATCAGTTTGAGATGTTAATCCAGTGATTTTTGTCTCAGAGTTTCATTAAAGTTTTTTATTACTTCTGTGAGATGTTGTACTTTTAATGGTAGATGTTGTGAAACATGAGGTGCGTTTCCTTTATCGGAACTTCAGGGTAAATCTGTGAGCGTGAAATTGACCGGGAGATCCGCAGCCCCGGTCCTCTTAAGCTGTCATGTCTCCATATATATTTGGCCCTGTAAGGAATTTGATGAAACGTCAGCACATCGCGACCGCTGTGCTGTGAGTTACATCATCAATCAGCGCAAAACACGCGAAAAGCAGTAAACAAAGATCGACACAATGGAGGAAGCAGCAAAAGTAGGCATGTTTATGTTTGCTTTGTTGTTATATCTTTCATCCCCTCTGCAGTAAGAGTGTAGAACTCCTCAGTTTAAGCCTGTACTGGTATTATCCTGGTACACAATAACACCAATGCAATATTCAGTATGTGTTCTATACTTGTGCAATACCGGATTCACACTGTTTGTGTCTCTTACAGTATGCTGCATAGTGTTGGTACCCACATCTGCTTTCATATTTTATTTGTGTTTTTTTTTTTTTTTTTTTAGTGATCGAAGATTACAATACTGCATATGTGTATATACATGTACCCTTGTTTTTATTTCTCTTTTAATTACCCTTTGAGTGCTGGTGCTGCTGTGACAAGTGAATTTCCCCACTGTGGGATCAATAAAGTCTATTCTATTCTATATGCATCAAAGGCTTCCATCGCTCATCTCTGTAACAACTCGTGTTTTTCTAAATAACGTTTCCCGCCACATATGCATTTCCCATTTCCTCCTGAGTTGACATCATTTCCGACTGAGTTACAAGCAATCGGTAGCATTCCCGCCCAGCATCTTCACCGGGCCTTTTATCGGGCCATTCCAAGTACCTACCCCTGATCAGGTATTCAGAAGGTTCCGGAAAACGGCCGTTCGGCTGGCCCAGTCAAGCGGAGACAAGCGCACGTCGGGAACTTCCTGTAAATTTACCCCGAAGTTCCGATAAAGGAAACGCACCATGTAGTGCTGTGTGTATGGAGACAATTTTTATCTGCTAACACCTACTTTTACCTCAATATCTGTAAAAGCGCCTGAGTTTTAGCCATTGTTTGCCAATTCTGATTGCACACACACACACACACACACACACAGATGTGTGTCCCAGATGTTGTCAGACATCCTTGAAACATAATTAATTAGAATCCCAAAACAAGCGCCTCCTAAATCTGTCGGATGTTTTAGATTCCAGACGGAAACATCAACAGTGGCGTATCTCACGTTGTTCATTTATTTTAGGAACTCTGAATGTGTTTGGAGGATTACGATGAGGCTGGTGTGGGTAGAAAAGTTTCAGAGAGTTTGTGACAAACATGTAGATGTTTGTCTTGTTGGAGGTGAGTTATCAGCTGCTCTCTCTCATTACACACACTCCGTTCATTTTCCCATACAGTGTTTGTCTTATCCGAATCCGAATCTTCCTGTGCTGTCCACGCCTCCCCTCTCTTCTCCCTGGGCCATTTCTCAAAGCAAATTTTCCCCTCAGATGAGCCGCCACTCCCCTCTCCCCCTTCTAGATGCCACCTGATAGAGATTGAAATGTTATTTCCCTCTTTCCTCAGAAACTTGGCTCCTTCAGACCTCCCCCATGTGTTATCCCATCTATCTGTCCTCACTGTTCTCATCTCATTCACTTCTGATGTGGCGTCCCAGCAATTTGTTGTCAGTAAATCGGCCCCCTACAAAAGATGGAAAAAGAAAACTGGTATTTTTTTTCCATCCTCTTGAATCAGAGGCGGCGTCCGAGCGCGTGTCAGAAGGCATTATGCTCTCGCCCACTTTCCTCAGAGGGAGTGTCTGAGTGGCTGTTTTTAATCAGACACTGGATGGCCTCTGGGATGACTACAGCTGACAGATAACAGCTCCAACTTTTAATAAGGCTGGATTTAGCTCTCGTGGTTTTCAGACTATGGTCTGAGGACTCCCAGGGGTCCGTCACAGAGTCATTTGTGGATCACACTGGAGAAAGAGAGAAATTAGGAACTTTTTAGTTTCGATAAAATCAGATAATCAGAACCTTTAATCATCACATGCAAATGAAAGGTTGGTGATAGTGTGTGTGTGTGTGTGTGTGTGTGTGTGTGTGTGTGTGTGTGTGTGTGTGTGTGTGTGTGTGTGTGTGTGTGTGTGTGTGTGTGTGTGTGTGTGTGAGCCAAATATCTCCTGGATCACCAAAAATGTTTTCAGAAGATCATCCCAGGGTTTTCTACTTTCTCAAGTCTATCAGACATATTACCTCAGCACCTACATAGTTTATAATGCGTTTAAAGGAGTCATCACCTGAAATCTTCACTTTTCCCACTTAAAAAATGTCTATAATGGTTTCCTAATGATTTTTCACTGGCTGAGAAGCCGAAATTTAACATTGACGCGTTTGTTTAATCTTGCCTTCTTCAACCAGCTCACATGCACCCCACGAGCACACGCATTCCAAAACGAGAACTTGAGCTCTGGCCTATATGCCGACACAAAGGTTGAATATAAACAAATATGAACCAGCAGGGAACAAACAAGCACAACAAAACTCTTTTAACGTGAAACGCATAAATTATGTCTTACCGTTGACGACTCATGTTATAATCCGTGTTATGGGAAACAAAACTCCGATCGGTTTGTGTATTCCATCTTCACAACAGCATAAGAGGCGATGCCTGGCTGTTAGCTTGCTTTGTCCCAACTCAACAACAAACGAGGGCGCCATTACGCACGAGGCGAGGCTCATAAATACACGGTTAGATCCCGTAGGTCACTGCCAGGTCGGGTTCAGTTATAACATTTGTTGTTTTGGAGCAAGACGCTGAAGCTGCTTCCTGCTTCCTTCCACCAATCAACGCGCTCCTCAGTCCCGCGCGCGTCTGAGACAGCCGAAATATCGCGTGTGATCTCGTGAGGAAATATGCCCTTCACAATAAAGGATTAAAAAATCACATCTTTTATTTATTTTTCCAATACAATTTATTTTATTGTTCTAAAAGACTATAATAGGACGTAGATATCCACGGTATTCTAGGTGATGACTCCTTTAAATAACGTGTAATGTGGGCAGGATTGGTCTTGTTCAGAGGTCAGTTTATGAAAAAATACACAAGTGGTTGGACTTGATTAAGTTATCTTATTGAATATCACAGTAAATCCATAATGTTGGAGAATATTTTGACTCAACGTGCAAAATAAATGTTGTAAATGTTTATGAAACACATGTTTTGTATCTACAGACCAACAACTCTGTTTAGCAAACAGAAAGGATCTAAATGAATCTGTATCTCTCATATATGTTATTGTGTGCTGAAACTAATATTCTTATTTGCTGCTGATATTTAATATTTACAAATATTGTGTAATTTAAAATAATAAATGATTTATGTTATAAATGAAAACCTTTCGAGTTGTGACAGTGGTCACTTATGTGCATGTTTTAAAGACATGGGTCACTGTCTCAAGTTTTCTTTTCGAAAAGAAGGGACTAAATTTTGTACAATCGGGATTTTTCTGATGTGTTTACATAATTGTTCGTTTCAGTGAAGGATTCCTTTTCACTTCAAGATTTATTATCATAATTTTCTCAAAGGGAAGAGAGGTCAAAGCAGGGATCCTGCTGCTGGCATTGGGTGTAAACATAACTTGTATCCTCAAGATTTGACCAAAATGACTATAACTCAGTCATTTCTCAACGTCAGGAGTATAAAACTATTGAATTAAAGGTGACAGGACATCTGCACAACTTTAAGAAACTGTCCTAGTTTAGCATCATTTTCTGATATTAGACGTTTCCATCTACAGCGAACATAAATCTTCAGCTGCACATTAGAACTGATTGCTGCTTACATTCTGTTCATTTATCCGATGTTAATATTAAACACCAGCTGCCCATTTCTTCCCAATTTGCAGATGTTTAATGCACATACATTAAGCAAATGTAGATAAATTGCTGCTGTGAGTTTGAATAATTTCTGCCCCGTGTTGGACATATGCTGCTCTGTTTTAGGGAAACTGATGGAGTTTGATTCCAGAATCTCATCACTTCATGTTTACATCTTCTCATCACACATTCACTCTTTTCTTCCTGTCTTACTTCACACAGGAGAGCTAAAGAGCTTTGTGTTTTGCTTTTTTTTTGTTGAGGACAGAAATTACCCACCCATTTCCCTGTAATGGGCACCGCATTGTTGCCGTCTCCTCAGAAATGAATCCATTAGAAATGTTGGAGAACGAAAATGAGCCTCAGACGCTGCTAATTTCAAATCCCAGAGGTAATTTGGAGTCGTTAACAACAATTTGTGCCTTTGAAAACTAGAAGCTTGCTAATTTCTATGAATAATACATGTAACAAGATAGATATTTTACACCTTTTTCTTCATTTTTTTTTTCAAATGTAAAAAAGAGTGAGTCTTTTTTTCCTATTAGATGTGAAAGTGATGAATGGCTGCCGAGCTCTTGGACTTCACATAAAGAGACACCGAACGAGGCTTTCTGATAATGGCAGGACAGAACAATCTGCAACTAACAGATGAAAAGTAGGAATAATGTTTAGATTTCAGAACATCACTTCTGTCTCAGCTTTTAACCATAATGTCTCACAGGAGCAAGATGTCTGGTTTCTTCAGTCTAAAAGAAAGCTTTTGAAAGTTTTATGTCATGAAAAACACTCTCTGATTGGCTAGACTGAATTAAAAAGCAGGTGTCAGTAGAGGGTGGTCTGGTTTTGTGTTCAGCAGCATTTTGCTCTCTGAAGCAACAACAGGAACCTTTTATTTTCCTCCTGCAGTGAAGTTGTAACACAAGTTAATAAACAACTGGTCAAAGTCAACAGAAACTGGTTTAAATCTGTTTCTATTTAATGGATGTGAAAAGACTTGTTTTGTTCTTGGATATCAAACACAGTTTGGATGGTGACAAAGAAAGTGTAGGTAGTCCACACAGAAAGGGTCTCACTCCCAGAAGGAACAATAGCAGATATTGAAGACAGCTACAAGTACCTTGGCATCCCACAAGCAAATGGCAACCTCGATGAAGCCGCAAGGAAAGGAGCCACAGCCAAATACCTACAACGAGTAAGGAAAGTCCTAAGAAGTCAGCTCAATGGCAAGAACAAGATCTGGGCAATAAACAGCTACGCCCTGCCAGTAATCAGATATCCTGCAGGAATAATAAGCTGGTCAAAGGAAGAAATACAGACCACAGATGTTAAAATCTGTAATTTTCAATGATTAGACATTTTTGAGAGAGCAAAATTAGAAACAAACAGTGCTTTCACTAGTTAGTCACTGGTTTCAAAACGTACTAACTCTCTGATCAATCAATTGAACCCTGCAATAAATCCTTATTAGATAAACAAAGAAGGGTTTAGTGCAGCTTTGGGAGAACAAAGAGAAAGCCACTCTTCATCATCACAAAGAGAATTCGACATTGCAGACGCAACCCACAATGTCGACCTGACAGGAGGTCTCTGGGACAAATATACCACGATGACAGCCGAGTGACGAGGCCTCAGCGCTGTAACTCACACCCTCTAAAAGTCATTCTACATCACCAATCAAAGGAGAGCAGGAAGGAGAGGTGAAAGTGTGGGAATAAAAGACAGGACTTGAGGCTGGGGAGGCGAGAAACGGTGCCAATTGCTGGCATTTCACTTTGCTGTCCACGGGAGAGTGAGTTACAGAAATACAACCGAGCTAGCCTTTTGGATGACAGGAAGAAGGAAAAAAGGGCTGACATTTGAGGAAAAAGAAGAGTGAGGACGGGAATAATGCATGAGCAGCAACGCTGTGAGCAAGGTAGAGATTTATCCACCATGTTTGACCTCCGCAGGGAGCAAGACTCGACATGAAGAAAGGGTCTGGATGAGAGTTTCAGGTCTGCCAGCGGTTAGCTGTTGGTTACTGAGGAGGCTGGACCTGACAGACTTTTGATTTAAGCTTCAATCCATCATGTAGCTCCTTTTAAATCAAAAACTGGGTTCACCAGGATGAAAGGTCTAAAACCATCCTGAACCATTCCTCATTACCTCGGAGTCACATCATTGTCCAATAACCTGGATGCTCATGAGCTTTTATGTTTTAACAAAAGATTGAACAAAGTTCAGATCATATATGTTTGAATGCCAAAATTCATTGGACGGTTTACCTTTATGAACTTCAGTTTACTTTTTTAGTACTCTAAACTTTTAGATTTTCTGGAATGTGTGAGTTTAACTCCAGCTATAGCATTTTAAAAGCCTGTGTATGAGGCTTGTTCTTAGCACAAACATTTTCCCTCTCTTTTATTGATTTGTTTTTTTTTTTAAAGATTAAACACTCTGCCTGGCCAAATGGCTTTGATTTTGACACACATTTGCTGTGGCGTAGTTACGATAAAATGTCACAAGATTTATTTCCATCCAGTGTATTGATGATGGTCGAGGACGACCGCTGCACAAAGCCTTCTCCAGCACATCCTAAAGATTCTCAATGGGGTTAAGGTCTGGACTCTGTGGTGGCCAATCCATGTGTGAAAATGATGTCTCATGCTCCCTGAACCACTCTTTCACTATTTGAACCCCAATGAATCCTTCCAGTGTCATCTTGGAATATGTCTGTTCCATCGGGGAAGAAGAAATCCATGAATTGAATAAGCTGGTCTTCAGTGTATAGAAGGTCAGCTGACCTCATGCTTTGGGCTCATAATGTTGCTGCTAGACCTGACACACACTGCAGCAACCCCAGATCATAGCGCTGCCCACAAGCTTGTAGGCATGACGGGTCCTTCACTTCATTTTCTCTCTCACACTGGAACGGGGGGAATGTTGACTCAGACCACATGACCTTCTAGCTCTAGAGTCCAGTCTTTACAAATTGAAGCCTTTTTCTCCGATTAGCCTTACTGATAAGTAGTAAACAGTATTGTTGGGTTTCACTCACATGACCTAGAAGTCATGCAAAACTCAAATGGGGGGCAGTAAGTGTTTTGCTCCACTACAAAACACAGCACAATTGATGAAAGCAAGTATACTAAGGCTTTAAATGGGCTGGCACAGTAACATGTTCTGGGCAACAGTAAAGTCATATCTGCTTTATTGGCTTGTTAACGCTAATTCCCCTAAATGTCGTTCGCTTTTTAATACACAGGCAACACACAGGCTTCCAAACTTTTTGGACATCTCCTGTAATTTAGTTTGAACAAATTTCCCTCCACAGTTTCAGCTGTTTCTCCTGTTTATTAAAAAGGTCTAGTCTGAAAGCAGCTCCTACCCCCTACCCCCCCCCCCCCCCCCCCCCCCCTTTTTTTTTCCTGTGTCGGTTCATTAGCTAATTGCAGCAGCAGTTGAACAATGCACCAATTAACAAAATGATAATGCACTTTGTGTGTATGTGAAAACACAACTTGTGTCATTATGTCTATATTACTGTCAAAAAACCCACCAGCGGTGGGTCAGGCCTGTAGATCAGCTGATCTGAGCTCAGCTCAACAAAAGGCTAAAAAACTGAATTGTTAATAAAATTATTGAAATGCAGCAAAGCATCATTTTACCTGCAGGTATTCACTGCTGAAGACACACTTAACTTCTACGAGCAAAAGAAAAACATGAAAAATGAATGAATGAACCAGGAATCATGAATGCAGGAAGAAGTGTTATTTCTGTTTTACATTTTTCACTTCAATTCAAACAATTTAGATTTGTGCTTGTGGAAATGTTCTTAATTTCACTGTTAAACATGCATGATTTTGGAAGTTCACACGATAACAAGCACGGAGAAAGGCGGCTGCATGTATCCAAAAAGGTCTGTTGTTTGTTTTCTGTTCTGTTTACCTTGGCTACAGAGGTTTCACAAGAAATGACGTACATTTCTTACTGGTTAAGCAACTGGAAATCTGCTCGTGACTTTTAATTTGAAAGTTTACGTCTGTTTTACACTGCTTTTGTGTTTTTGACTTCCTGTCTGGCTCGATCTGAACTGCTGAGTTTGATGTGTTCTGGAAGCGTAGTGTGTAATAAATAGAACATTAGCAACACGTCCGTATGCCTCTGGGACGCGTCTAAAACATGATGCCGCAAGGCCAGTGGAGAGGAACTCGACTACAATGACGGCTAATTGACGCAAAATATGTTTCACGATGCTTTCACGTCCTATGGAAAGTAGGGATTAAAGGTAAAGCAAAACATTTCGTAAATATTGGAAGAACCAATCCCTTTTCTTAAGCCCCCCCCCTCCCAAGACATGCTTTCAGAATACAGGACGATGGCATACGCAACAGACACCGTCAAACATCCATAACAACATAATGTTATGTTATCTTCTGACTAGTTGGCACCGTTTACAATTCCTTTCTTTAACAGACTCACATCTTTTCTATGACCATGGGACATGTCTTTCATGGTTGTTTAGGAAATGAGAAACTACTCACTGCATCAGTTGGAACTAAATAACTTGTTACCAGCTGAATGCAGTAATTATCCAAAGGAGGCTCGTACCTGTTTTCTTAGTTAAATCCAGGTGGTGACTTTTCTTGGCCAGGTTGTGTATTTTAAATTCACTTTGATTGATTTGATTTTGTCTTTATTTTGCTGTTTTCTCCTTCATTCTGGTATAACTCTGAAAACATTTTTAAATGTATTGAGGTGAGATGTACTCAGAAAAGGTTGTAAAACTAGATTCCACAAAGCTTCAGCAGCAGGAATGCTTCAGACTTAAGATGATAATTGTAATTCTGAGGATTGAACTGAGTCGTTTGTTGAATCGGGCCCGAGTAGTGGAAGAGTGAGTGCTCTTTTGATGATTTCTCTTTTTTACTTCCTCAAAGAGTCAATTTAAGCTTTTAACCTCCACTAACCTGCAAGCTCGGTCAGATAATGGAGCAGGACATGTCATACAAATGTGACCCAGACGAAGAAGAGTGTGGCTTAGTAATAAAGTGTGTTCATATCCAGAGGAATGAGGTAAAGAGTAAAAATTCTAATCTTTGGGTTCAGAAAAGCTCCACAGAGAGAAAAGCAGACAGACTCAAACCAAACACAGACTACAAGGTTTATGATTTCCTCTGCAGATTCTGTAGAATATAGAAAACGTATGCAATTGACTAAAAACTGGAAACTTTATACTACAATATGATTCTTCACTAAATCAAACTATTCATTTATCTGAATAAATGTTTTATAGGCCCTCTTAAGCTGCATTAATGAATTCAAACATTTACTAAAATATAGTTAAATTATATAGAATCTACAATTATGTAACTGTGAACTTGTTAAAGGCCAAGGACAGTAATTATTATTACCTAATATTATAAAAAAGTGCATTATTGATACATACTAATTCATCAACTGGAAAATAAACAACTCAACTGAACCGTCAACATTTTCTTAAATCTATCATTATTAATCTAATAATTATGAATCAAGGGTGTTGTAAAGTAGTGCCAGCAACAATCCTCAGGTAGGCTGGTGTTTAAACCAGTGTGAGGTGGTACTACGAGGTCCAACATGGGCCCAGTGTCGTCTTCTGTAGTCCATGTGAAGAGAGGTGTTGTGGTTCATGAATGGTTTTCTGCAGACCTTGGTTAGAGCAAGTGGTTATTTGAGAGCCAACCAGTTTACATTCTCCTCTGACTTCTGATATCAAAGTGACATTTGCATCCAAAAATCTGCTTCTGACTTAATATTTTGTCTTTTTTATACGATTCTCTGCAAAGCAAAAACTATGGTTGTGGGTTCAAATCCCAGTAGCCCAGTGTCATCTTCACCATGTCTAAATAACTAAATGATTAACTACATGACTGGCTGATTAGGTATTTTTGTTACCATGAGGAGTTTTCAGGGCCTGTTGAGTACAGTAGCAATGCCTTGATAGGATTTCTAAAGCACCTTGAGCCTTCAGTTTAACATTTGGGTCATCATTATGTGATTTTTCTCCCTCCCAATCCTCATTTTATTGTTTACCCTAAGTAAAAACAACTTGATGTGATATTATCAATGACACGATGATCTTATTAGGAACCCAGGTTTACAAATTTAATATTGAGTTACTTTTGGTTTATTTGTAGATCATTATAACGCCTGCTCAAACACAAAAATGTTGCTTTTTCATAATTATTTGCACTTGCATGTGAAAAATTGGCTGTAAAAGCTGGAAAGTGAGTCTCAAAATGATAAAATATTGAAATGTAAAATATATTTGAAAGCTGGAGCTTTGTCAGTTTTATGAGTGAAGAGGGGCTCCAGAGGGGAGCTGTGAGACTGCAGGACACTGTTGGTCCTAACCCCTGTGGTCTCCTGTCACTATATGTCCAATGTCCAGTTGCTTTGGGAGTCCCTTTCTCAGGGCAAAAAGACAGCTTTTGTCTCGAGGGTTTGATTCTCACCTGTGGTGCATTTAGAGGTAGAAAATGTTATTGTATGTTTTTATAATGAATAACAGAAACATTAAAGTTTATTACAAGTTTATATTAGTACAAATATTAGGTACTTCCATTGTGGCAGTACATTTTCATGTATGATAGTTTAAAAGTCTCCACACACTCAAATGTTGCTTTGTGGGATGGAAACAGCTAACATGAGTCACATCTTCTAGAAATTTATTTATTTTTTCCAGATGAAGTAGAACTTTTGAAAACCATCAGAGGTTTGTGTCTGTTTTCCAGGACAAACCCTGTTATTAAAAACGTTTTAATACATTTAAGCTCCTGATTGAACTGATTTGGATGGTTCAACAGTTTCAGAGAGATGGAGAGAAGACATAGAAGTGACGAAGATAAAGTCTCTTTGGTAATGAGGAATACCCACACTCGTTCACACATGAAGAAAAAGAAGGGATGGGATCATGTAGAGGACAGCAGAGACAGGAACAGTGCCAATTATTGAACAAGCTCTCCCTCTATCCTCTCCTCCTTTTCATCTTCTATTCTCTTCTCCTCTCTCTCTTCTCTTTTAGCATCATTCCTGCTGCTTCTCCTTCCTCCTTCTTTAAGTCGCCTCTCTGTTCCGGTTTCTTTCATCTCCAGCTCATGTTGTTTGTTTGTTTGTTTGTTTCTTTGCACTAAACAGGCAGAAAAAATAGAAGGGGTGAGTGAAGGATGGGAGATGTTCCTGGCTGTTAGCTCCTTTGAGGAAAATGTGGATTTGACACAGTTTAGAAGAATGAATGGATTTTTCCATTTCCACTCTGTTTTAAGGTTTTGACTCCAGCTGTTTCTGAATCAACCTGGAAACTTTAACTTCACGTCCAAATCCAAACGTGAAAAGCAGATGAAGTTACATCCTGACTGTCTTAAACACCAATAGGTTTTAAAACTGATGCTCTCTAAAAAAGAATAATGAAAATCCCATCCATGCACAGTCAAAGCCTTCAACAACAAAAAAATAAATAAAACCCGAATTACATGTTCCATTTGGGTAGTTAGGCCATATAAGCAAAGTGGAAGATAATTACCTTCTTTGTCCTCAAATCAAACTTAAATGTAAACAAGGTAAAAAAAAACAGGTGTACAGGGGATTATTGGTCACGTTGATGTTTTACCTCAAAAGGTTATTAAATCTAACAATTCTGCTCTTAAATATGTCAATATTTTAATACAATTATAAATATGTATCCCTACTGGTGGTAAATGAGTATTCACAGAGTGCTTTTCTAGACTTTCTAGTCCCATTTAGGACTACCCTGCTGAAAAAACAGCATAGACCATCATAGCTAGTTACCAACATATGTTGTGTTTTGGTGCTAGTATGCTGGTCCAGAATGGGATGCTGGTGATGAGATGCTGGACCAGCATTGTATGTATTGATTGTGTTGTTTTTTATTTCATTTGATTTAATTAATCAGGAAGCAGTCTAAAGTGACATGATTTTATGTTTTATTTTCCCATCCAGTTATGCTAGATGGGAAACCCATATTCATGGAAAATTTTTTTTATTTGTTGTTTTCAGTGGTTTGAAGGTTACAATAATATCTTACTGCTTATGTACTTTGTTATTATCTTTCTACTTTTCTCTAAGTGTAATGAGTGAATTTCCCCACTGTGGGATTAATAAAGTCTATTTTATTCTATTCTAATAAGTGAAACAGTTGATGAACCAGGTTGTTTCTATTAAAGGAGTTCATCAGTCTGTATTTATAACGGTTGGCTTTATGTAAAAAAAAGTTTGAAAACTAGTGACTTGTTCAAATCCTCCAAAGATGTATTGTGGGTAATTGCAAGAAGGCGTGTGTCTGGCTGATTAATACACACCAGCGTGTGTGTGTGTGTGTGTGTGTGTGTGTGTGTGTGTGTGTGTGTGTGTGTGTGTGTGTGTGTGTGTGTGTGTGTGTGTCCTTATTTTTGATTGTCCAGTGAAAGTTGCAGTGAAAAAGATTGTTTTGGACATTTAAACACGTCTGGTCTAAATCTGGTCCAACAGTTGTGTTTCTAACCTGACAAAGTGGTTCTTTTGAGGACATTGACGGAACATTTTTTTCTGTTTTTCAGTCAGAAAAATAAGCTCCATCAGTATCAAAGGAATTCACATCTCTGTGGTAATTTTTTTTGAACGGCACTGAAGAAAAATCTGAGGTATTTATTTCTTTTTGGACCTAATTAGGTCGGGTCCATTTGGTGAGAGACTGTGCGGGATTAAAGTGGAGCGAGTTGTTGACACATCAAATGTCTGTGTGTTTTCGACCTTATTTTCAGCGTTTTCTCTTTGTCTGGCAGTAGTCAGTGTTGTGTGAAAACCAATGAGATCAGTGAATAAATAGCCCGATTTGTATCTAATTGATGGTTGCTATGCATAATGTCTCTTAACTTGGAAGACCTCTGACACTCCAACCAATGACCTGATTAAACTTAGCGTTGTGTTGTCAGTGCTCACACTCTGTTAACATGCTCTCCATCCTCTCTGCAGCTGGCCACGTGGGACTCGGTTCATGGACTCAACGGCAGCCTGAAGGAGAGTCGGATCGAGAACGGCATGCAGGGAGTGACAGTGAAAGTGGTCACTTTACTGGTAGGTAGCCACTGATTCCACTTCACACTGGTCTTGACTTTATAAGAGTCTGGATGATGGGAAAACAGCTATTATTAACAATGAATAAAATCTTTAAAATACTTTTCAACAAGTTCGTTATATATAATAAACCTTTATTATCCCACGAATGAGAAATCTAAAGGCTAATTTATACTTGTCTGTCTGCGTCAGTACGGAGACACGCATCGCCATTTTGCGTCGATGCAAGGGCTCTTGGACGGGCTCTCGGAGGGTGACGGAGACATGCCCCCAAAAATAACTGTCCATCGAGAGCCACAGAGAGCGCAAGCTTGTGATTGGTCAGGACGCCGCTTCCTTGAAACACATCAGCAGCACCGCCGTTGCCGACTCAATAAATAAAGAGAGCTGAAGATATTTAGCGGCAGACATGGAGCAGATTAAAGAACGCCTCGAAGAAAAAGTTTGAAAATATCAAAGTTTTTTCACCCGTGACTGAAGGAGCACAAAGATACACACCGAGAGTTTTCTTCGTGGACGGAAATGACGAGAAACGTGGGTTTAGCGGTGCCGACTGCATGAAGAGGTGGAGGAGAATGAGGGACAAATTCGTCCGTGATAAAAACTCTCTAAAATACATTAAAACAATGTAAACACAGTAATAAATACACTATCGTAGACCAGATACGTGGCTGTTTGGCGGCAGCATACCCCAGTAAAGTGCTACGCCCTCTGTCCAGGTGGGGGGTTGCTTTGCTTGAAGGAGTGTAAACATAAAACGTCTCCGTCAACGCGTATGCGTCTCTAGCCCACGGAGCTCACAGAGAAGTATAACTCAGCCTTAAGTGTTACACAGCTCTTATAGCAAAAGGGATATAGTGGAAGAAGACACAATATATATATATATTAATATAATAATGTTGCTTCAGAAATGCAGCTTTCTGAACCACAACAGGTCTGGACTTGTACTGGAACATGTTATCCCTTTGATTATGTTTTTCTGTGTCAGCCCTTTTGTAGATCTGCTGCTGTTTGGGATTTTTGTTCTGATTTATGACCCGATTTGGTCCAAGCTTCAAATGTGGCTGCATCATTTTGTGTCTATGATGGATTTTGTGTCTATGATGGATCACAAAACACCAAAGCAAACATGTTTATTATGAGACCCACAGGATCAGATTTCCAGATCAGTTGATTTTGTATATATAACCAGTTTACAACTAGTGGACTCAAAGTACACCTCTCAAAAAATTAAGAGAACACAAAAATAAGACATCCTAGATCTGAATGAATGAATTATTCTTATTAAGTACTTTGTTCTTTACATAGTTGAATGTGCTGACAACAAAATCACACAAAAATAATCAATGGAAATCAGATTTATCACCCATGGCGGTCTGGATTTGGAGTCACACTCAAAATTAAAGTGGAAAAACACACTACAGGCTGATCCAACTTTGATGTGATGTCTTTAAAACAAGTCAAAATGAGGCTCAGTAGTGTGTGTGTGGCCTCAACGTGTCTGTATGACCTCCCTACAACGCTCCTGATGAGGTGGTGGATGATCTCCTGAGGGATCTCCTCCCAGACCTGGACTAAAGCATCCGCCAACTCTTGGACATTCTGTGGTGCAACGTGGCGTTGGTGGATGGAGCGAGACATGATGTCCCAGATGTGCTCAATTGGATTCAGGTCTGGGGAACGGGCGGGCCAGTCCATAGCATCAAGGCCTTCGTCTTGCAGGAACTGCTGACACACTGCAGCCACATGAGGTCTAGCATTGTTCCAGGGCCAACCGCACCAGCATATGGTCTCACAAGGGGTCTGAGGATCTCATCTAGGTACCTAATGGCAGCCAGGCTACCTCTGGTGAGCACATGGAGAGCTGTGTGGCCCCCCAAAGAAATACCACCGCACAAGTGGCTCAGGTAGTGCAGCTCATCCAGGATGGCACATCAATGAGAGCTGCAAGAAGGTTTGCTGTGTCTGTCAGCGTAGTGTCCAGAGCATGGAGATGCTACCAGGAGACAGGCCAGCATGACAGGTTTGGCAAAGTGAAAGCACCGCCAGCATTCAAAAGTGACCAAAACATCAGCCAGAAAGCAGGAACTGAGAAGTGGTCTGTAGTCACCACCTGCAGAACCACACCTTTATTGGGAATGTCCTGCTAATTGCCTATAATTTCCACCTATTGTCTATTCCATTTGCCCAACAGCAGGTGAAACTGATTGTCAATCAGTGTTGCTTCCTAAGTGGACAGTTTGATTCCACAGACGTGTGATTGACTTGGAGTTACATTGTGAAGTTTCTAACAGAAATTTCAGTGTCTGTATAAACCAAATCATGTCAGATTCCACAAACCTGTTCTGTGGGGTACCCCAAGGCTCTGTTTTAGGTCCACTCATGTTTTTATTATATATACACCCTCTTGAACAGATAATTGATGCTTTTCACAATGTCTCTGATGACATTCAGCTGTACTGCTCCTTTAAGGATTCTGAGCTCCATAAACTGGCTGAACTACTAGAGTGCCTATCAGCAATCACTAGCTGGCTAGAAGATAACTTCCTTAAGTTAAACTCTGAAAAGACTGAATGTCTGATCATTGCCCCTGAGAGCATGGCTCCTCTGATTAGTCAACAACTTGGTCATTTAGCTTCTGCTGTCAAGTCAAACATGAGAAATTTGGGTGTTGTCTTTGACCAATCAATGTCTCTTGAAGGCCACTCAAAAACGCTGGTCAGAAACTGTTTATATCACTTGAGAAATATCTCCAAACTGCGAAGGTTGGTGTCAAAACATGAGCTTGAAATGGTTATCCACGCCTTTATCTCCTCCCGTCTAGATTACTGTAACACCCTTTTCACATGTTTTAACAAAAAAAGCCCTTGACCGCCTTCAGTTGGTCCAGAACTCTGCAGCGAGGCTCCTAACTGGAGCAAACAGAAGAGCTCACATCACTCCTATTCTGATGTCTCTGCACTGGTTACCCATTAACTTTAGAATTCAATTTAGGATCCTTACTATAACATACAGGGCTGTACATGGCCAAGCTCCTCCTTATGTTACTGAACTGTTGAAGCCTTATGCTCCAACCCGAGCCCTCAGGTCCACAAACCAGAACCTCCTAGAAGTTCCAAAGACCAGATATAAAAGTCGAGGTGATCGCTTTTTCCAGGCTGTTGCACCCCGACTTTGGAATGAACTTCCTTTATCCTTACGTGTTACTGACAGTCTGGACACCTTTAGAAAGCAGCTGAAGACCCTTTTGTTTAAAACTGCTTTTACTTAAATCTTTTATGTTTTATTTGTTTTTTTTTAAACTAGTATTTATAATCATCTTTCATTTGTTTTATCATTTTTATAATTTTATGACTTCTGTTTTCTGATTTTTAATGATTTTATGATATTCTGTTGTTTGGTTTTAAGATAATGTTATGATGACTTTATCTTTTGTTTTGTTGATCTTTGTGGAGTACTTTGTAATTCTTTTTCTGTGATAAGTGCTATACAAATAAAATTTACTTACTACTTACTTACTTACTTTAAGTGTTCCTTTTATTTTTTTGAGCAGTGTACTAAACAAAGCAACAAGTTCATTCATTTCAGGTCCAGATTTAAGTCAAGTGTTTCAGGTACATTTAGTTCAGTTGTGATAAAATTTCATTCACTAAAAGTTTGGATTAAATCTTAACAGCACAACTCTCTGTTCTGAGCAGCCCAGTATAAAAGCCACCAAAGGAAAACTCCATTTAAACAGGAAGAAACTTGAAGCTGAACTAGAACCATGGTCCTTCCTCTAGAAGATAAACAGAGAGAACAAAGTAAATAGCAGCAACAACAGTAAACACAAACATGGACAATAGAGCCAGTAAAGCGACAAAATGTGGTCAGTATGTCCTCCAGCAGTCTAAAACAATAGTTGCATAACTATGATGAGCCAGGATAATTCAAGCTAACCCTAAGTGGAGGATTTATCAAAAAGGATAGTCTTAAGCCATTCTTAAAAGTAAAAATGGTATCTTCCTCAGATGGAAACTAGAAGCTGATTTATTAGTAGGTGTACAGTGCACAAACCAAAAATAAACTACAAACCCCACAATGCACCTGGACAGGTGCATCACACTAGCCTTCCAAGAGCTGCTCGTCACATCTCATTATACGTTCTGAAAACAGGTGAGAGATAGCAGCTTCATTGCTGCACATTCTGACAACTTGGGTATTTGAACTTTTCAAGTTGACGCAGAATATGACTCTCCGTGCTGCACAGTTCAACATCCTGCTCCTGTCAAGCTGCTCAGATGATCTCTGTTCACCTGGACGTTTACACACCTGAGCAGCTTTTCTTTGTGATGAACATAATCACTCACAGTCTGCAGATGAGGTACAGCGGTCCTGAGAATTCAGATGACTCATCCTAAAAAAAGTTATTACTTCATAATAATACGAAAAGATCAAATAAAAACGTCAGGTTTGTGTCTATGGCTGGTATCAGCTGCAGTGTGTCTGCTTGAATTTAGATCAGTATTTTCTCCTATGTTTTCATGCTGAATAATTTTGTACATATATCATGTTTAGATTTTACAAGTAATTTCTTTAGGTGTTTAGTTTTTTTCTTTAGAAATCTGCTAAGATGCACGAGCAGCAGCTGGTTACGACCACTCTAGTTTCTTTACTCATTTTATTCTTTTCTTGTCTTGTGTGGTGTGTTTTTATGCCTTTAAGGTGGGCATATATTGTCTCAACCACAAGGTCCACAGGAGTACTTTTGGGTTGTTTTTTACTGTTCGGGGGATTTTTTTTGGAAACATGCTGGGAAATTCCTCCAGCTACAATCACGGGTTCATTGTTTAGGCAAAGCAAGGCAAGGCAAGGAAAGGCAAGGCAGTTTTATTTATATAGCGCATTTCCTACCCGAAGGCAACTCAAAGCCAGAGATCAGTTGTTGGTGCTGCGGGCACCGGCTCTCCTCTGCACAGAAAGGCCATTCCTGCCACAGAAACATGGGAAAAAAAGAAGAGGCTGTAGAGTGGGACGTAAACTCCAGGAGAGGAAATGGAGATATGAAACATATTTACCTTTTGTGATTATGGCAAATGTCCGTTCCTGATGAAGACCATAGAGAGACTCATCCTCACCCACCTACGCGCTGTTATGAGCCCAGAGCTGGACCTTCTGCAGTTTGCATACAAACCAAACATGAGGGTAGAGGTAGCCATCATCTTCCTGCAGAATCGGGCACTGACTCCCCTCGAGACACAAAAAGCACTGTGAGATTCCTATTTTTTGACTTCTCAAGTGTTTTCAACACCATCCAGCCATCTTTACTGCAGCAGAAGATGAGGGGTGCAGCAGTGGACGAACATCTAATGGCATGGACCATCGACTAACTCACCAACAGGCCACAGTACGTGAGGCTGCGGTAGTTCTGTGCAGGACCGGAGCTCCGCAGAGCACGGTGCTCTCACCCTTTTTATTCACCTTCTACACCTCAGACTTCACCTACAACACCAGCAGCTGTCACCTCCAGAAGTTCTCAGATGACTTGGCCATTGCTGGCTGTGTGTCTGAGGGGAATGATCTGGAGTACAGGTCAGTCATCAAGGACTTTGTGGACTGGTGTGAGCGTAACCACCTTCACTTAAACACCTGTAGGACAAAGGAAATGGTGATTGACTTCCAGAGAAATACTCCTCCTCACTCACCAGTAAACATCCAGGGAGCAGACATTGAGGTGGTGGACACCTTTAAGTACCTGGGTGTTCACCTCAACAGTAAACTGAACTGGACCAACAACACAGATTCTCTAGAAGGGCCAAAGCTGCCTCCACCTCCTGAGGAGACTGAGGTCCTTCCAGCTCCTTTTACCATTCTGTTGTTGGCTCTGTTATTTATTCTGTTGTGGTCTGCTGGGGTGTAGGCAGCTCTGACCGAGACAGGAAGAGCCTGAACAAGCTAGTTAACAAAGCTAGCTCGGTTCTGGGCTGCCCACTGGATTCTGTTGAGGAGACGTGTGAAAGGAGGATGCTGGTGAAGCTGACCTCCATCTTGGAAAACCCCTCCCACCCACTGTATTCCACTGTGGAGGCCATGGATAGCTCCTTTAGTGGCAGACTGAGACATCCAAGATGTAAAACAGAACGCTACCGTAGGTCATTCATTCCCACTGCAGTAAGAGTGTAGAACTCCATAGTTAAACTGTTACTGGCATTATCCTGGTACACGCTAACATCAGTGCTATATTCAGTACATGTGCAATACTCGGATGTACATTTGTATGTCTGTGTCCTTTATGCTGGAAACTCTATGTTATTTTTTATTCATTTTTTTAATAGCTGAAGGTTATAGTAATAGCCTACTGCCTTTGTGTATTTACTTGTATTATATTTTCCTTATTCCCGAAGTGTATGTGCTGCCTTAATGAGTGAATTTCCCCACCGCGGGATCAATAAAGTCTATTCTAGTCTATTCTTATCTATTTTATTCTATCTTACCTAAAAACTGCTAATAAAGAGGAAGATGTACTTATTTATTTAGTTTTACTACTAAAACATTCAAACCTATATTAAAAAATGCCTATACCTCAGGATCCAATAATATCACCAGGGTTATTTCAAGCGGGTCGTCTTCCACCAGGGACAGCCCCAGTTTACGTGTGTTTCTTTTATTTTAGAAACATGTTTGTTTTAATAAAAGGAAGGGTCTGTATTATGAACTTATTGTTACACTATCTGTAGCTCCTGAGATAACTTTAATATTTTTTAGAAAAAACAACAACCTTCACTGAAAATAATCCCCAACTCACTAAAAAAGTTTATTCTCTTTTTCTGGGAGTTTTTATTATTCTCGCTCACACACCAGCCCAAGTTTCCCCCCTCCAACGTTTCCTTGTAAGGCATCGATCCAACACTTGGGCTTAAGCAGCTCCTCCGTTCAGTGTGATTAGTTTAAGAGATACAAACAGCCGAGTGTTTTTAAGCCTGTGATCCCACAACAGCAGCAGGCAGCTCTGCTGATGCTCAGTTTCTCTTGTGCTGTCAGAGCGGTGCCGAGACGCAGGTTTAACCAAGCAGGACTAATACCTTCACCCTGCGGTTCATCGCCTGCTGCTCCTGCAACACTTCCAGGTGTCAGCGCTGCCAAGTAGCAACACAAACCCAGACACACACGACCAGAGAGTCGGCACTGTGATGCACATCTGGATTCAAATGATATTTACAGCTGCAGCTCGATTTCCCTTCAAAGTGCACAGCTCATTTAACTTCTGTTTTCATGTGAATCTGCAGTTTTTTGAGGCACGAGGGAGATGGTTGTCTCTTTCTCCAGCGCTGAGACTTTTATCCTCAGTAACACCCTCACTTGTCTCCCTCTGACTGCTCACAGGAGGATCCTTTTGTCATGGTGGCAGAGAACATCCTCGGGCAACCGAAGAGATATAAAGGCTTCTCCATCGATGTCCTGGATGCTCTGGCTAAAATCCTGGGCTTCAAATATGAGATCTACCAGGTCAGACCACAAAACACAAGAGCAGATTTAAACATTACAATAAATAATATAAAAGTGTGCTGTCACAAAGTTAGGACTGAAAATACCAGTAGGAGGAATGTGATTTCATAGAGATGTTGTTGTTTCTGGTGTTGATGAGTTTGGTGTTAGCACAAACAGGAAGTCCCCCCAGATGGGTCTGAATGTGTATTTAACTGGAGCATGTGAAGTATAGCGTTTTTTTTTCTCCACTTTCTGCTGTAATGAGTTAAAATAAAATGGCTAAATAGAAAGTCTGACCCTTAACATTTTTTCTCTCAGGTTGCTGACAGCAAATATGGCTCTCAGCTTCCCAATGGATCATGGAACGGGATGATTGGCGATCTCATCAACAAGGTGAAAGAACTCCTAATTAACTGAGTTTTCTGTCTAAAATCAGGCTCCTTTAGGCACCTGATCTCACTAAATCTGAACACTTGAGGTCAAACAGACGACGTTTCACTGCTGATGTATTCAGACTTCATGCTGAGCATCAGACACCTTTAGGAGTTCAGCACAAATCAGATACTTATTCCACAGAATGAACTCTGGCAGGTGACCTCCCAGAGCGTAACACACCTGTCTGCCTCCATTTCCCTTGTCTTCATCCTGTAGAGAGCCGACCTTGCCGTGTCAGCCATCACCATCACACCGGAGAGAGAGAATGTGGTGGACTTCAGCAAGCGGTACCTGGATTACAGCGTCGGTATCCTGCTGAGAAAACCCGAAGAGAAGATAAACATCTTCTCTCTGTTCGCCCCGTTCGACCTGGCTGTCTGGGCCTGCATCGCTGCCGCCATCCCGGTGGTGGGAGTCCTCATCTTCCTCCTCAACAGGTTGCAGTCTCTGCGCTCCTCATCTTCCCAGAATGCACCGGGTCAGCTATCCAACGGCGTGGGGTCGGGCACACTGCACAGCGCCATCTGGATTGTTTATGGAGCCTTTGTGCAGCAAGGTGAGCAGAAGCAGTCTGACCCCGGTCAGAGAATCCAAACACACAGAGAGGTGTCAGAACAAACACAACAGATCATTTATTTAGGAGTCAAAAACAAGCAGAGAATTTTAAAGAGTCTGTAGAGGTAGAATGTTCTTCAGTGAGGACGTCTGAGGTCAGTGGGTGGAGTGTTACAATATTCTAAGTGTTCCTAAAGTATTTAATATCTCAGTGATTTTAATTCTTTGTTCAAAAGCAAAAGAAGAAGTGTTTGCATCCTAAATCATTAACTCTGTCTTGGGTTTAGTGCCCTTTTTTGTTTAAAAGCAGTCATTTAAGTGGCTTGTCCTGGTTTTCATTCTGCTGTGTCCTGATGGAGGAGAATATAAGCTGGATATGCTGGTTTTATGCAGCAGCTAGAAGTATAGTTTATAGTATATTTGTGGGGGTTTAAGATTTAATTTATTTAACAGTTCTGAACTTGAATGTGTCATTTTATTGTTTAGTAATTTTTGTCTGAAACTTAAAAAGAAGTAAATAAACACAGTATAAACTCTTAATTTAAGGGCCTTTTAGAGTCTGTATCTCTTCACTAATTCTGTTTATTAATAGAGGCATTAAAAAAGCTCAAAAAGGTTTCAGATCCTTGATTTAGTGCTTGTGTCCTTATCTAGTGAAAGTATCTTCTCTTTTCATAACATTAGAAACATTTTCAGGCAGTATTTTTTGTAATTAAAGGGAATTTATAGCATCTGCTGCGATTCATGCAGGGTTTTAAACTCAGATCATCTGATGCTGAGAAATGAGGGAGCTTTGGTTTTTTGTGTTGATACATTATCACTCAAGAGTATGTGATGTAAATGACTCTCAGCTTCTCACACAACACATTTGAACACATCAGTAAAAGCAAGAGTCATTTTACTGTTTGATCATGTTAGTTAGGCGTGGCAGCCATCGTCAAATGGGTTGATTTCAAAAGTTAATTAGCTGTAGATGTTCCTACAGTGATTACTGTTTAAGTTTCAATAAAGGTCCACCCTGGCATTGAAGATATATTACACACACACACACACACACACACACACACACACACACACACACACACACACACACACACACACACACACACACACACACACACACACACACACACACACCCTTCACTTTTAATGAAAAGGTCTCTGGCTCAGGAGTCTGAAACCAAACGGTCCTCACAAAGACAGAAAACATTTACAGTGTCACAAACAAACACACATGTTCTTGTGCACAGACCAACACTCAGAAGCACAAATGGACCTTCTCAGATGGTGACAAACGGGCTCAGGCTAGGACACACACAGTTTCCTGGCAGATGCATCTGTTCTGGTCTGGCAGGTTGCCACGGAAACCTTTTATCTCTGACGGTTTGTGATTAGGAGCAGCCTTTCTGTTTGCCGTGATAAAACACCACTCTCTCGCAGGCAGCAGGCAACCTGCGTGGTCTCTGATGGGTCACAGGTCTGATACCTGCACCATGTGTGCACCTGTATCATGAGAGACTCAGCGTGTTCCTGCGGTGATAAACCGTGCATATTTGGTGTTGGAGTAATGATCAATGTGTCACGTGTGTGTGTGTGTGTGTGTGTGCGTGCGTGTGTGTTTGCAGGAGGGGACAGTGCAGTGGGCTCGGTGGCTCTGAGGATCGTCATGGGCAGCTGGTGGCTCTTCACTCTCATCGTGTGTTCGTCCTACACGGCCAACCTAGCAGCATACCTCACCGTGTCACGCATGGACCATGCTATCCGGTAAGCCACACGCTGACATTAATAGTTTTGCGTGCATGTGTGTGTGTGTGTCACGTTGACACAAACAGCTGCCTCTGCTGCAGCTTTCTATCTCTCCCCCTGGAAACATAAACTTTATTAGGATCTGAACAGATTCGGACCCTTTGAGCTCTGCAGTACCTCTGGTCTCATGGTCCAGCAAGCTCTGGTTCTATCAGCTGTAGATGAATGATGGTTCTGGATGTGGTCCATCCGTCCCGCCTGTTCTCTTGTTCTTCAGACACTGAAGCTTTGTCAGATTAATTGAATAGTTTTATTTTGTAGAGAATGGAATTTGTAAGTTTGTCTTTGAGTGATTTTTGATCTAAAATTGAGTTGAATTAGATACTTTTACATCTTTGATCATCAGAATTTTACAGATTTTACTTTTAGATTAAAATAAAGTCATTTCTTCCATCTGGTCTCAAACTGCTTCCATGCAACCTGAAATGTACAAAAAGACGGATTTTAACAGTTTAAGTTTGGAACAACATGAAACTGTTTCATTTAAAGTGGAGTTTCTCTTTAAAGTGAATAATAACAATTAGGGATGACTTGATTTGAGGAGTTGTCTCAGTTCAGACTAAACATCACAGAGCCTGAAGATCTCAGACTATAGTGATACTTTGTTGAAACCCACTAGACCAGCTCACTCATTTGATCCTTCATCCAGATGATAGTTTGGGTCTTTGGAGTTCGGTTCACCTGAACGATGTTTGGACAAACCTTCATGAAGACACGTGCTGCTCTGAAACAGTTTAGGGATCAGATTCAGAGCTGGACTAACAGCCTCAGACCTCTTCCTCTACCTGGTGCTGGTCTCTGCCCTTCTTATTTCTTTAGAACCATGAATATTCCTGTCCTCCCACAGTGTCTCATGTCCTTCAGGTGTAGGTGGACAGTGAAGTCTGGTTTTTTTCATGCATCTGGTTGTTATTGTCTTTACACAAAATCACTCAGCTTCTGTTTGGAGGAGCTTAATGAGTTCTGTGTTATTTTTGTTTTTCTTTTTTTGTGAATTGTTTTTCTAGATTTTTAATACTAGATTTAAGACCCTGTCTGAGGTTCTGCTGTCTGGAGAACTTTCTTTTTCTTCTGTCCTGGTGGGGATTTATTCAGCCCGATGATGTGAAGTTCTGATGACAGTTTGTGGTCTAGTGAGTGATGTGGATCTAGATGCAGATTCTGGTCTGTGTGTGGTGGTCAACTATAAACCTCCAGGTTGAAATGTTTATCTTCGTTGGTCAAAAACGAGCTTTTGGTTCTTCAGTGGGTTTTTCCTGAACAAACTGATGAAGTGAAAACTTCTGCATGAGGCCACAAACGAGTTGAAATCCTCTGATCTGACAAACCTCTCATGTGAAGTGGACACGACCTCATGATAAATTCAAAAGCGTTGCTGAAAATGTTCTCAACTTGAACGTTCCTCCATGAAGACGTGACACGGTTCAAGTACTTAATGCACGGGGAAAAGGCTCAAACAGCTAATGTGATGGTGAAGAACCGGCCAACCTCCACCCTCTAAAAGTGAATTACGTTGCGTTTCTAGACTATTTCAAAGTTCAAATATGATTTTTTAAATGTGAGTTACATAAATTCACGTTTATGTTTCATAAAAAACGGCTTTAGTCAGAAGTTGTGAGCAGGAAGGACTTTTTCTGTTATGTTGGTGTTTGTGTCTCTTTGTTGTTTACATCCTGAGGTTTCTCTTATTACTGAAGGCACTTTTCTGAATGTTTGTGTTTGTGAGGATGATTAAAAGTGTGGATTCATCTGCTGCAGGAAATAGTTCTGATGAAAAAATCTGCTTCCTCCCGTCGGAGCAAAAGCTGTGTCCTGCTGTCTTTTTGAAATTACAAACATCTTATTTTGTTGGAGTTGTTTTTAAATTACACGATCAAAAGAGGATATGACTGAAAACATGAAGAGCTCCTTGTCTTTAGATTAAATCTGTTCTCAAGGTTTCTCAAGGCTTTAATTTGATGAAGATGCTGTTCATATGAGAAAGGTTTTATTTACAAACAGAAGCTTTCTGATCAGAACTAAACCTGTTTTTGAAATAGAATTAAACAAGAACCTCCTGCTTCTGGAAGTAGACCTACTGTGTTCAGTCTCAGAACCTGAGTGAGCTGCAGGAGAAGGATGATGATGGTGATGATGATGATGATGGTTTTTATCATTTCAAAAGTATGTTGGGATGATAAAACATGTTTTGATCTGTTTACAGTTCCGTATCACAGCTCTGGGTGTCAGGATAAAACCGGTTCAGTGTGAACAGCTGAAACTGGATCCACACAAACACACAGTGGCTGAAGTGAGATTGAATTATTCAGATTTGTGTTTCACGTCGCTGACTCAGAATGTCTGACTCATGAAGGAGCTCCATCCAGGACCGGGATGTTCTCTCACCTTGCACGATAAGACTTGGTTCTGACCCATCTTGTCTTGCTTCCAACAAACTTTGCCATATTCAGGTTCCTGCTGGACCAAGAGAATGTGAACTTTTTTTGCACTCTCTTACCCTCTGACCTCCTGCAGAACTTCTCCAGATGATCTGAACTTTTTAAATCCAAACATAAATTCAGTCGACAACTTTCATTACAAGTAACTGATTGAGCCTCTGCGCCTGAATCGGCTCAGATGGACGGTAATGAAACATTCCAGATGCATCGCTAATCACATTAACAAACACAACCTCGTTAGAGGTCCAAAGCTCTCATTTCATAGGTTAAAACTGGAAAAAGCTGCAGTTGGATAACACTGATCAGGCTTTGGCGACTTTAAAATGAATACTTCAAACCTTCATAAAAAATAAAACCTGCTTACCAGAAATGTTGGTATGATAAACTTTTATTAGGTTTTTGTTTAGGCTTTTTTCAGAAGTTGTGATTAGTGATGAAATATTTTATTGGTTGATGTGGAGAGACATTTCCTACCATTAGTGTTTCTGTTTAAAGGGCAATTTACCAAATCATTTTCAGTGGCAGTGCTCTTTAAAAGCTACAGGAAGCCTCTGATTGGTTCATAGACCACAGTGACAGAACTGTAGGTTTTAAAGGGTGTTTTCATACCTGCAGTGTTATGTCCCTTTAAATAGATCCCTGGGGCCTCATTTATCAGCCGTACGTACAAACAGATCTGTACGTATTTCTTGCGTGGGAACGATTTTGCGCATTGTGTGGTATTTACCAATTTGTACTTGTGCGTGAAAACGTTCCTAAATATAAGAACAGCTCTGACCATGCGTAGGAACAGCATCTAGTGGCAGAACGAGGGAACCGCAATTCTGAAGGTCTCAGTGATCCACGTGTGTTCCTCATCCACTAATTATTTTACCCAATAAATAATTATTTAGGTGGATAAACAGCTGTGTCACATTATTGGTGATAAAACACCCGTGACCGATGGGAATCTGACTGTAGAACGACTGGTTTTGTGTTACTTTGTAATCACAATGTTTACTCTTCCCATTTTATGATGTTTTAAATCATTTTGAATTTATTTATTTATTATGTTTTAATTTAATTTAATTATTTTGTCCTTGTGAAGCGCATCGTGATTTTTTGTGAGATGCGCTATATAAAAGATAGTTTATTATTGTTATTATTATTATTGGAGGGTTTACCAGAGCAGAGTGCACTCCAGAGGGAACGGCGCTTCCGTGAGCGCAGCGCACTGATCTGATTCCAGTTCAGATTCTATTTTACAAATAAAACAACCTCCAGAACCTCCTCTGCTCCCCGATCATACACGTGTTGTCAAGTGTCTGGTGTTTCGATCTCGCTGTCAATAAAGTTTTTCTTTTTTTTCCGGGAAGAACCCAGGGAATCCCCTCCCAATCTGAGGACGTAGTGTGACCAAATATGGTTAATTGAGGGCGTTTCTGTATGTAAATGATGGTACACGTGCACGAGCGCCTTAATGCGCACAGGTGGGATTTATCATCAGACGATTGTGGAGGAACGTGCGTACGAGAGGTCACCGCATGTTTCATAAATCAGGACATTGACTGTTCGTACACACATTTCATCCGTAGGAGGGAATATAGGAACGTTTCTACGAACGTTTGATAAATGAGGCCCCTGGTCTGTTTTCCCTCTTCTGTTGTGTGGATCTGTCGGTTCTGTTGTGTGGATCTGAGTGATCCCAGTAGGGTTTGGACCATAATAACTGTACAGATATCCACTGGTGGAGGTTGCCTCAGTTCAATATGCTTAATAGTGTGATCATGATCTGACCACGATCCGACACAACGAACAACAAACACCCTCCCTTTAGCAGATTTGTGTTGCATTCTGGGATATGCCAGTAGCTGCTAGCTAGCTAAAATTGAACCAAGGGCTCACAAAATCAAACAAGAATACTTGTTTCATCAGCTCCTATGTTTTTATTTGCTCACACACTCAGTTATAAACTTTAACATGGAGTTCATCCCCTACTGAACAATAAACCAACAGGCTGATTTAGTCTGCAGGATGAAAACATGATGCTTCCAGCAACAACTATGATGTTACAGCAATGCTATGAGAATTTTTTTAAAGGTGTAGTTCACTGAAAAACCATTTTTAAATCTCTCATATTTCTGATTATAATCAGTCACTCTGAGTTTTTCCTGCAGTCTGAACATGAAAATAGTCTCCTCCACCTATCTCCTGCATTAGCTTCTGATAGAAAATAGACGGTGAAACTCTAGGATTAGAAAATCCTGACAGATCAACGTCACACTGTCACTTAACATTCATGGACTCACCCACCTTGACTCACGACAGGGAAGGCTGTTGTTGGTTTAGCGTCCAGGAAACAGCAGAGAACGTCTCAGCTAGTAGAAGCTAACTGTTAGCATTAGCAACTCCACCACACAGCAGAACTCCTTCAGGCTTGAGTTATTTGTGGAGATAAAACATCAACGTTGCAGAGCAAACAGAATCAGTGGTAGAGTCGTGTTGCTGTTAGCCAATCAGAGGTGAGATGTCTGAATATCAGGGAATAAGACTCCAAATCCTGTCATCTGAAGCTCATCGATGATGTGGCTCATTTCTACTTCCTGAAACTGGCGCACCAGAGCTTTGTTTCCTTAGAGTACTTCATAGACATTCATTTCTACTAGACACCCCTGCAGTAGTATGGATTAAATGAGTGAACCACACCTTTAAATTCAGCAAACACGTTTGCCTAACCTTGTTATTGTGAAGGGTTTACACTCTTACATTGGCGAGTAAAAATGATAAATAATATATATATATATAAAAACAAAACAAAAAAAAACAGAAACCAACAAGTAAAGCTGATAAAAATGCCTGATTTCATGGATCACAGCAGGCTACAGATTCAGTTAAATCATTAGATCAACGTTTCCTTCAACAGCATAACGAACGTTCCTCATGTTCAGATAGAGATATTCCTCAAAAACATCCCCACTGGTTTTACTTCTAAAACTGGATTCCTCTCATCTGAATCAGTTGATGAGTTTAAGTTGTAGTTCTTTTCCTGGTTTGGTTTGTTCTCACAGAGGAAACTTAAAGTGAACCAAATAAGTCCCTAGAAAAAAACAAGTGAAGACTTTCACTCTGCAAATTGGTCATATGTATCTGGGCGGGACTACAACACTATGGTCTAACCTTGTCTCCCTGAGCCGCATACAGAACTATTAAAACTATTTACAAGTCGTGAGTAAACCGATGTATATAATAATAAATCAACCATAAACCCAGTAACACTACTGGTTCTGTGATCAGTTTGGTTTGTCAGACCAGTTTTGACATATTTTTTTATTGTGTGATTTTATTGTTTAAAGTTCCTTGAACAATGTATTAATTTCAATCTTAGGGCCGTGATATATTTGCTGTTTAGAGACGCGTACGCGTGTTTAAAATGGCTGCCACGCGTAGCTTGCGTTGATTTGAAGCGTCATTTGTGCACGTTCCCCAAAATTAAAGCAACGCGACACGACGCGCCTGCCGCCCGAATGCTGTAATAAACGAGTAACCAGTAGGTAGAGTTGACAAAGTGAGCGAGACACACTTACCATGGTGACTCCGTCTCTGGTTTAGAGGTCTTTCACACCATCTACGATACCACGACTGTCTTTTATTCTGCTGTAATCTCTAAATGAACAAGTTACTGATTTCTTTTATTAACGCCATGTTTGTTTTGGTTGCACCGGCTCTCTATCCGGTCTGAATACTTTTGTTTGCCCCCTAGTGGAACACTCCGGTACTACATGCAGTGCAGTGCTGTAACAGCAAGTATATGAACAAAGACACAGCCTGCTGCCTGCATCAACACGAGGTTAAACAGCAAGTATATTCCGGCCCTTAGTCTGTATTTGATTATTTGTACATCTGTGAGTTCAGGCCTCATGTTTCAAGTAACACCAGTAGATAAAAGTAAATATTGTTGTGTTTTCTTTACCAGATATTCTCTGAATTCGAGGACATTTATTGGTTAAAAAAACATAAATTTTTAACCACTGTTGGGTTCAAAACTGTCACCTCCTGATAAAAACCATCTAACTGAGAGGTTCAGGACTAGAAGCCTCTTTTATAAGACACACCGTGCCGGCAAATCAGCGTAATATTACCACAACGTGTTTCTTATGAACGCGCCATGACGGCATCATGTTGCGGGAATTTTGCAGCATTCGTGCCGCCACGCTTGGTAGTAATATTGCGGTAATATTGCGGCTTAGCCGGTCTTATAAACGCACATTAAGCCTTGGCGCAAAAGAGGGAGGTGTCATGACCATGCGATGAATTAATGCCGAGCTCCGGCTGGGAACTATGTTGAAAATGAAAGTAAACACGGACATAAATTTAGTTTTTGTAAACAGAATCAGCTGAGATGATAAACTGGAGCGATGCGGAGCTCCAGGAGCTTCTCTCTGTTAGATCTGCAGCTCAGATCATCTGACAGCTCACAGTGACTGTGGAGCACACACACCTGTAGCTGACTGGGGAAAAAAACTTAAGAAGCACGGCTTCGATCGCAATAAAAAGCAAGTTATGTCCAAAAAATACACGGAAGTCCACGACAGCACAGAGACCGCCCCCATATCTCCTTTTTGCCGCCATTGCGTAATCTTTTATAAAACTGACATGATTGCGCAACATTACCGCCACGGTCTGAGCTCTTCTAAACGACCTTAGGCTCCCTGATGCCGCCTCGGCGTTGCGGCAAATTGGCGGCATTGTGTCTGAACTGAACATGCAGACAAACATGGTTTTCTGTAGTGTATTGAAGGTTAAAGTCAATTTTAATTATGAAATAACAGTTTCATTAAGTCCAGAGAGGATTTGGATCCTAAAAGAAGATCCTTAAAAAGTTGACAGGACAGAACTCTACAGACTGATATTAATTAACTCGTGTGTTGATTCAGACATTTGTGTCAGAGAGTAAAAAGGGTCAAATGCTGTCAGCAAAAACAGAAAACAGCCAAATTATCAAACAGAATATAAAAATAACCTTCTATGACAACTTTTTAAATGCAATTTAGTGAAAGTTTATTTGGGATTCTGTTAAAACCAGGACACCTAAATATTTTTGTTGAATTAGCTTATGGTAAAGGTTTTATGAAAGTTGACATTTATTAAATTGTAGTTGTTAAAACATGTTTTATGTACAGATGCCATCACTGATCATCTCTTACATTCTGAGTATAAATGTCAGTTTGGAAAGGAAGTGGGTGATGTGAGATAAAGGTGAACACATGATAAATAAAGTAAAAAAAAATTGTCTTTCACAGTTCGAAAAGGCTTTGGATGAAGTTGAACATGTTTCTAGTCTGGAACCCTTTAGACCATTAATACTTAAATTAGATTTAATTTAGATGCCGAACGTTTACAGAAATTCATCCTTCAAGAAAAGATCAGACTTTAGTTCATTTGTGTAATTCTGAGCTGCCAACATTAAACAGTTTATTCTTACTTTTCTAATATTTAACTCTTTAATGTTCAATGAAAATGTGACTCGTTTGCATTTTTTTATTAATTTTGGGCAATACAGCTAATACTATCATGTAGCATCACTATATAAAGCATTATTATTTATAGTATTAAATGAAATATAATCACATTTTACGTAACTTCTTAGTTATTAGTATTTCTTTAGTTTTTTTCCAGTCCATTAAGAAAAGGTAGCAACTAAAAATGGTATCTTGGATTTCATGGTTTGGAAATTTTGAAAATGCTTTAATCTACATAGTGTATTTGTAAGAGTCAGAAAGGGCTTGGATTTTTGATAAAGTGCCTAAAAGTTCTTGACACGACATGAAATTGATCAGAGTAAAGTTCATTAGAAAAGGAAGTGAAGCACATGTCCAGAGCAGATGTGTAAACTGTAAGAAAAATGTCTGTAAAAAATCAAGTAACAGTTTACTTATCTGGCCAGACCGTCTTCCATTTCTGTTTATCCTGATGCAAATGCTAATGCATGTTAAAAATAAAGTCTTTTATTTTTGCACTCATCTTTACAGACAATTTTCAAGTGTTTACTGATCATGTTCATATTAATCAGTCAGTGTAGGTGCTGTAAACTTCACCTTGAAAGTGTTTGAAAAGTACTTAATGTTGATTTTGGCATATGTGTACCAATGGTGTCCCTTGCAAAATAAACAATGATTGTCAGTGAGATTATTTCTGGTAAAATAAATGTTAAATACAAACTAAAACCTGGTGGTTAAGAGTCAGACAACAATGTGATTAAAGTTAATTTACGTTCTGTACAACAAAGGATTAGAACTAATTCACTCTCTCTTGTTTAAAGCCCTTATTTTTGTGATATTAAATGTTATCTATTGTATTACATGGAAAAAATGATTGACTTAATGAGTTTATTTATTTCTTTATTGTATTTCTCTATAAATATAGAAGTTCTGCTCAACTTTCATTATTGACTCAGTTATTATTTTTCCTAGAATTTTTATCATGCTGCGCTGTTAGAAATACACAATAACAATTATAATAATAAACATTAGTAACAGATAACCTTTGATTGTTTTCATTGTTTTTCTTTGTGTCCATTTGTAACCCTGTAATTAAAACTAGACAATTATCAAGTTTAATTTAACAAACTAGTTATGAAATGGTTATTGTCTCATAATGATGTCAGTGTTGGTAAGTTTGAACAGAGATGTTAGAAAGCAGCTCAGCTCAGAGGAGGTGAATTTATTTGTCCTCTCAGATGTTTCAGCCTGATTACACAAACCTGAAAACACAAACTCAGCCTCAGAAAGCTGCATGAATCAAAGCGCTGAGGCGTGTGTGGTGCTGAGTGTCACTGAGTGTTGTCCTGCCGCTCAGTGCTGCAGGCGGCACATCAAATCCAGTGTTTTATTCCCTCTTGTTGTCGTGTTCAGACCGATAAAGCCGTTGCGGTCGAACATCAGAGCCGTCCTCTTATCTTCTGATTTGAGCACCGGCAACCTCGTGTTTCTGTGTGAGTCTGCACGGATTTCATGTTCAAAGACCTGCAGCTTTATTTAGAGTCCAGGCTTAGACACAAGCACACCCTGGAGCTTCTGTAGGGTCAAACGCTCCTCAATACTCCTGACTCAGGTTTTTCACAGAAGATTGCATGGCTTCTGTTGTACTAACTGGTTTAAAAAAAGTAAATAAAGATAAGATCAGAGAAATTAGTTGATAGAAAATCCTAACTGGGCTGTAAAACAAGTCAGAACAAATAAACATCCAGGTTTTTAATCCTTTTTATCTCAGACATCAGCCAATGGACAACAAAGGACATGATTCCTTTCACACAGGGATAAATCTCTTTATTCAGTGAAATATTTGGAATTATTATTAAAGAATCCAGCCTTTCTAACAATTCTGAGCCAATTAAAAAAGCAAACAGGAACAAAAGGACTGATTTTCTGACTGAAAAGGAGTGAAAGCAGCCTGTTGCTTAGTAAATAAGAGAGTTACATTAAACAAATAAATTTGGTCAATAATGAAAGATAACTTAAAGGTCAAAGGTCAGAGGGATTTAGAAAAACTCAATATGATCAGGATAATCTGTGATCTGAAACACTAAAATCTGCTTTGTGTGTGTGTGTGTGTGTGTGTGTGTGTGTGTGTGTGTGCGTGCGTGCGTGCGTGCGTGCGTGCGTGTGTGTGCGTGCGCGCATGCAGGGATAAAAAAAATCTACATTCTGGTCCATGAACTCACTCTCAATAAACTCTGATGCAACAGATCTCCTACATGGACGTTTTTATTTTTACAATCAGAATTTTGAAGTTCATCAGAAACTTTAAGACAAATGCATTTGGTTAATTATAGTTCATTGTAATAAATGAGTATTTGCAGCTGGAACAGAATCAGAAATTTGTTTTACCTCTTTGACCCAGAATTACTGCATCTCTCTTGTCCCGATTTAAGAAGCATTTTACATGTAAACAAATATGAACCACCTCCTTTTGATGAGGATGAGCCACAGCTCATGGCTATAGATGAGGATTTAGACGGACCAGGTACACCAGAGAATAGAGAGTAAAATCTTTAAAAAATTACCTGCAGGTGGATCTTGTTCATCAAATGATTGAATTCTTTATTTGGATCTTTTTTTTTTCAGGGGTAACATACTTCAGCTTTTTTATTTGTTAAAGCTGTTTTAGTTTTTCCTTTGTTTGTTGGTTGTTGATTAAAGTCCACAGATAACTTAGACGTGTTTTTTTCATCGCCAACATTTCTTCTGAAGAGGAAAGAGAAACAGTTCTCTCAGATTCCCGACTACTTGGACAGAACGAGCCTCCCAGCTCAGGTGCATCATCATTTATTTTTAGTGGGAATAAATAATCTCATCTCTCATTTCTTAGCTGCAATCTGCAGCTTCATCCTCTCAAGTATCAAATCCAAGTTGACATTTTCATCAGCGAATCCTGTCACTGCGTGAAGGACAAACCGTCACTTCTTACTGACACTCAGTGAGTCCTGAAATAAAGACGCAAAGAGTGGATTCAGTTCTACTGACAACTATCACGGCTGTCACCAAATGAAACGCGCACAGAAAACGCTTCATCACACAGACGGGTCGATGTTCTGGATCCAGATAAACACATCTGAGTGGTTTATTGTCTGTGAGATTCCAGTTGACACCAGCTGTATAACGGAATATAAAACAAGATGTTTACTGTTCCTCAGAAATAATAGATATTTATTGGTCCCTTTAACTCCAGGAACATAAAATGCATTGTGGGTGAATTATACATGCGCTTTGTCTCAGTGGATAAAAACCGACTGGATCCAAACAGGCTGAGATTAAAGAAACTAATGTGATGACACAGAGAGCTTTAAGACTTAAGACATCTGTAACCAGTTCAGTTTAATATTAGGTCCTTCAGAATAAATCTAATTACTGTCAGAATTGGATTTTGGGGTCAGAACCTGAAGCCAGAACCAACAGAATTGTTTAACATTTAACTACTAAGGACAGAACACACGTCGGGCTTTTTGGACTTCAGCTAAACTCTAATAAAAAGTGACTTTTTAGCTGTTTTTTAGCTGAATGGCCTTTATAGCTAACTTACAACTAAAGCAACTAAACATCCAATCTGATTGTTTCTCATTTTTCCAGAGAGCAACTCAGTTACAGAAACATGCAGAAGCCCTTAAAGACCCTGTGCTTGTGTGCCCTGCAGATCTTTCCAGGACCTGGCAAGGCAGATTGATGTAGACTATGGGACAGTGAGGGACTCTGCTGTGTACGACTACTTCAGGAACAAAGGCACCAACCCTCTGGAGCAGGACAGCACCTACGCAGAGCTGTGGAGAACCATCAGCAAGAGCAACGGCATGGAGTACTCTGTGTCGAGTCCGTCAGAGGGAATCCGCAAGGTTGGTGTCTCGGCCTTCTTCTATAGTCCATTAAATGGGTTCAGATTCAATCTAAACACAAGATTTGTGGGGTTTAGAAAAATGTATGGTGTAAAACTAATCTCACTGTCCTGTATTAACAGGCTTTTATTACTCTGTATAAACAAAAATATATGATTAAACCAACAGGTTGTTTATGGGGAGCAGTGCAGGAGAATGGACCATGTGTTGTAGCAATCGTTTCTACAAATGATCATGAGATAAAAACACAGGGTACTGTTTTATTCTCAGCAGGCAAACACATTCTCTGTCGTTCTCTCTCTCTCTCTCTCTCTCTCTCTCTCTCTCTCTCTCTCTCTCTCTCTCTCTCTCTCTCTCTCTCTCTCTCTCTCTCTCTCTCTCTCTGTCTCTCTCTGTTTGTTTGTGTGTGTGTGTGTGTGTGTGTGTGTGTGTGTGTGTGTGTGTGTGTGTGTGTGTTGGTTCATTAGCTAATTGCAACAGCAGTTGAACAATGCTCCAATTAACAAAACTATGTTGCACTGTGTGTGTATGTGAAAACACAACTGTGTCATTATGTCTATAGCACTATCAATAAACTAAGCATCTATTTTGTTTTCCCACTTCTGACATTCTCCCTCCAACTGCTCTGACCTGATTCAGACCCAGATCAGGTTGTGTTGCTATGTTTCTCATTGTGTTTAAAGTCCCCAAAGCTGAAGCAGGAACTAAGTTACAGCACACAGCTGTTCCTCTGTCTGTAAAATTCAGTTTACAAGAGGACGAATGGATCCATGAAGATTTAAAAACTCAGCTCTACAGATAGACAGATTTGAATAATTGATTACTCAGATTAGTTGAGTTGAGTTGATTGAGTGCTTCTGATTATTTTTACCTGAAGTTTATTACTATTAAGAAGCCAAAATACCTTAAAAATCTGTTTTCCATCTTCCGTGTCTCCAGGCAAAGAAGACTCCCTACGCCTTCCTGTGGGACATGGCAGTGCTGGAGTACACGGCGCTGACGGATGACGACTGCACCGTCACCGTGACAGGAAGCAGCGTGAGCAGCAAAGGTTACGGCATCGCCATGCAGCACGGCAGCCCCTACAGAGACCTCTTCTCACAGAAGTAAGTCAGCTCCAGACTTAGAGATCAGATACAACAGCTGCTCTGGAATCAGCTGACAGACCTGGTTTAGTTCAACTTTGAGAAAAAAAAAACGCTGGGTGACTCATCAGTTTGAGACGGGTCAGATCAGTGATGTGGAAACAGCTGATTAGGATTTTGCTCATCTTTGTGTCTAAATCTGCTCCAGTTTTGATAAAAATGTTCCTGTAAACATTTTGAGGAACTGGTCAGTCTGCAGAAACCTGCTGTAGGAACTGGTTTTCTTCAGCAGCATCTCAAGTGTATTGATCCTGATTACTTCTGGTCACATGATCGATCTGTGGTTGTGTTTTACTAATTCTTCTACTGCCTGGGTGTTGGTCAGCTCTGCTTTCCTATGGCTGATTGAGGAACAGGAATATGTTTTTTTTATTTAATGACTGCAAACACTTGGTGTCTGTGAGTGTCTTAAGCTTGACCATTGGAAGCAGCATTTAGGAGGGAGTTTTCAAAAAGGCTCCTTGACTTTCTCATGTGACTCGGGGTCTTTGATCTCAAGTTGTTTTCACAGAGACTTTATGGGTCTCTGGAACCCGTTTCTCTTTAGCTCCTGAGTCAGAAAGTGGAGAAACGTGAGACAAGTTTGAGAGGAGTTGGAAACTAGATTACAAAATAAAGTGACATTTGTAACTCCACCATCTGCCCCATGCTACCTGATGTGATTACAACAGAAAATTAGCTGATTTTTATGGACAGTTTTGTGTTTCCCACTCATCATAGCCCAGTGAGATACTGGTTAACCCATTCATGCACACATTCACACACTGAATGTGCAACAAACAAAAGTGCAACTTTTATTGTCACAATCTGTTTTAGTTATGTTCAGTAAGTTCATACTTATTTGCTCTCCATCTCCTCCCAAAGTTTCTCCACTTTCTCTCCACAGAAACTAAAGTGAGAAACCTTCTAGACACCCACAACTCTGACAATTTTGAGAGAAAATTTGTATCCTAATTTTTTCTGACATGTTATGAATCTCAGTGACATGAGAGTGAAGTCCTGCGATTCAAACAAAGAGATTAGGAACCCTCGAGTCATTTCTGAATTTCTAGTGAGTGGTGCTCACAGGCAGCTCACTGAGATTTTCACTTTATGTGTGGATTATTTGTTAGATGACGTTTCATTGGTTTATTTTGTAGGTATTGGTGCAGTGACCATGACTGTATTTTTAGTTTGTTTACATCCTTCTTGTTCTTTGTCACAAGGTTTTAGCGTCTCTGTCAAAGCTGTGATTTGAAGGAGTTCAGGGTTTTGAAATGCTCAGAGGTTTGAGCTGAGCTTTGGCAGCATTTTCTGTCTTTAAATCTACGGTGATGAGTGTGACTCTCCAACTGATGCAGGCCAGGAGTGTTTTTCTTATTTATCATGTGGTAAAACAAAGTCTGATGAGGAGTTAATGAGGAAGGTTTGAAGCTTTTGCCTCAGTTTGATCCTCCTTGTTGACATCAAGGCTTCATTATTTTCCACAAAATCCTCTGATGTAAGTGAGGAGTCTCACTATGGTTCCAGCTCAGCTATTTACAGCGCACTGAGGGCTTTAAATGTATGCTAATGAGGGTCACTGTGACTGAAGGAGGAACGAGTGTCAATCAAAGTGATTTTAAACGTTCACAGGCCTCCTGCAGACTGTTGAATCAGTAACTCCACACTGAAGTCAATTAAGCTCATGTGAATAGAGATAGCATTAAGCAGCGATGCTGTAAAGCAAATGGGATTATTCATGGTGTGTGAGTGTAAACAGAAGGAAGCGTGCTAATTGCTAAATTTTACAGATGTCTCAGCAAGGGTTCAAAATTTAAGGAAATCCTATCGTCTCCTTTAGATAGAGTCAGTAAGTGTTTTTCTCCCCTTAAACACAAATTGATCCCAGAGAGAGTTTAAAAATTGCACAGATGATTTAGTAAATCTCCATATTATTTCATCATTAATTAACATGGAGCTTTGCAAAATGTGAAAACTTTCTCACCCGTCTTGTATTGATCGGCTCCCACAGTGAGAACAGGAAGTTAATAAAGACAAATGATTTGGAAAAGCGGCTGCCAAACTAAGGATGCTGCTGTTTGGTAGTTTTATTATAACATCAGATTTTCCATCCATCCATCCATTTTCTTCCGCTTATCCAGAGTCGGGTCGCGGGGGCAGCAGCTTAAGGAGGGACGCCCAGACCTCCCTCTCCCCTGTAGTTATCTCTCCAGCGTTCTCTCCTTTCGGCTCAGCTCTCTCTTCACCACGACAGACCGGTACAACGCCCCCAACACTGCAGACGCAGCACCAATCCGCCTATCGATCTCACGCTCCACCCTTCCCTCACTCGTGAACAAGACCCCAAGATACTTGAACTCCTCCACTTGGGGCAGGACCTCATCCCTGACCTAGAGAAGGCATTCTACCCTTTTCCGACTCAAGACCAGGGTTCGAATTACGGGGGAGCTAAAGGGAGCCCGGCGCCCCTGAAAGGGCGCCGGGCTCCCCTGGAAGCCCTCAAATTACACACCCAGGGGGAGCCCGAAAAAAGATCCAGTTCCTACATATATTACATTATTTATTTGGACTCTCAGCGTACCGGGTCTTTTTTTGGGCGGAGAGGATGGAGAGCAGCAGAGCGCTGATTACTGATGCGCTCCGCCGGGCAGCTGCGTCCTGCGCACGGCCACAGTAACATTCTCAAAGTGGCGCCACCAAAAAAAACATAATTAACACACGATCGTTCATGTTTGCTCATATTTTCTCTTTCATTTGTGCATGACGCGCTCCGCTGCTGCACCTCCCGTGCTTCGGTGACGTCACCTCACTGGCGCGGCCGCACAGCGCACATTCCGCTATTTTTGCGGTTGACAGATCTTTCTGATCTGCTAATTTCAAAAGTAACTCATTAGTTGAAAATGAAGAAGCCATGCAGCAGTTTTTCTGGAGGATTGAGAGGAGATGCAGCTAAGACACAGACAGGACAGGAAAATAGTCGCATAAAAAAAACCCAAAGTGCTTGAAAAGTTACACGTTTGTAACTTTACAATAATAATAATAATAATTTATAAGTATGTAATATTTATTTATTTGATACAATTCAGATCACCCTCAAAACTCAGTCCCACACCCAGGGCCGTTTGACCACCTCAGTGACCTCAGCTCCAGAGATTGGAGAGCCCAACCAAAAATCCCCAGACTCTGCTTCCATCCTGGAAGACGTGCCGGTGGGATTGAGGAGGTCTTCGAAGTACTCGGCCCACCAATTCACAACGTCCCGAGTCGAGGTCAGCAGCACACCCTCCCCACTGTAAACATTGTTGGTAGTGCACTGCTTTCCCATCCAGAGGCGCCGGATGGTGGACCAAAATCTCTTCGAAGCCGTACGGAAGTCTTGTTCCATGGTCTCACCGAACTCCTCCCATGCCCGGGTTTTTGCCTCTGCGACCACCCGAGCCGCATTCCGCTTGGACTGCCGGTACCTATCAGCTGCCTCCGGAGTCCCACAGGCCAAAAAGACCTGATAGGACTCTTTCTTCAGCTTGACAGCATCCCTAACCACTGGTGTCCACCAGCGGGTTCGGGGGTTGCCGCCACGACAGGCACCGGCCACCCTGCGGCCACAGCTACAGTCAGCCGCCTCGACAATGGAGTCACGAAACATGGCCCATTCGGACTCAATGTCCCCTGACTCCCCCGGGACGTGTTCGAAGTTCTGTCGGAGGTGGGAATTGAAGCTCCTTCTGACAGGAGACTCTGCCAGACGTTCCCAGCAGACCCTCACAACACGTTTGGGTCTGCCAGGTCTGACCGGCATCTTCCCCCACCATCGAAGCCAACTCACCACCAGGTAGTGGTCAGTTGACAGCTCCCCCCCCCTCTTCACCCGAGTGTCCAAGACATGCGGCCGCAGGTCAGATGAAACGACAACAAAATCGATCATCGACCTGCGGCCTAAGGTGTCCTGGTGCCAAGAGCACATATGGACACCTTTATGCTTGAACATGGTGTTCGTTATGGACAATCCATGACCAGCACAGAAGTCCAATAACAAAACACCACTCGGGTTCAGATCAGGGGGGCCGTTCCTCCCAACCACACCTCTCCAGGTCTCACTGTCGTTGCCCACGTGAGCATTGAAGTCCCCCAGCAGAACGAGGGAGTCACCCGAAGGAGCGCTTTCCAGTACCCCCTCCAGGGACTCCAAAAAGGGTGGGTAGTCTGAGCTGCAGTTTAGTGCATAAGCACAAACCACAGTCAGGACCCGTCCCCCCACCCGAAGACGGAGGGAGGCTACCCTCTCGCTCACCGGGGTAAACCCCAACGTACAGGCACCAAGATGGGGGGCAAGAAGTATGCCCACCCCTGCTCGGCGCCTCTCAGTGGGAGCAACTCCAGAGTGGTAGAGTCCAACCCCTCTCGAGGAAACTGGTTCCAGAGCCAGAGCCATGCGTTGAGGTGAGTCCAACTATATCTAGTCGGAACCTCTCAACCTCACACACCAACTCCGGCTCTTTCCCCACCAGAGAGGTGACATTCCACGTACCAAGAGCTAGCTTCTGTAGCCGAGGATCAGACCGCCAAGGTCCCCGCCTTCGGTTACCACCCTTTGCACATCGCACCCGACCTCTTTGGCCCCTCCCACGGGTAGTTTTCATCAACTAAAAGGGTTTTAATGAAAAATAAAGCTACAAAGCTTCTCTGGTGCGTCGTAGATGCACCACCAGAGGAGCATTACTCATTCGAGGAAAGTAGAAGCTCTGTCAAACCCAACAAATACGGATTCAGATCAAGATTTTAAAAATATGCTAATGTGAAATAAAATGAACTAAACTGATAACATTTATTGATTTCACATGTTTATTTATTGAAAACACATGTTGCAAATAAACATTCAGTGTTTGAAATTAGTTCTGGGCAAGAAATGCTCTTTGTTTCTGATTGACTATATTTTAATTATAATTTTAACTTGTAGAAAACGTTCTGATGTTTCTTTTAATGGCAACAGTCAGCATAACAATTAAAATGACAACATAACAATTATTTGGAATGTACATTGAACTCCACAAATAAACTGAATAACTGAAATAAGTCCCTGTGTTTACTATGGACCATCAGAAATGAATTAAATCTAATTAATTATTACTTGTTTACTTACTTTATTACCAAGATCACATTTGTACAGCCAGGGACGGCTGTCCCCTCTGACAGCTGAGCTGGATTAAAACCTGTCATCCAGGGCTTAATAGGCTTGTCAACAGCAGCATTTAGGCTTTCTTCTCTACTTATTGCAGGACAGCTGCTGGTGGCTTCAAAACCATCCTTTAAAGATGCTCAGACTTTTGTCTGCTCTTCAAGTAGTTGACACAGTATACTTATATACATATGTTTACATACAAATGTTTGCTATGCGCCATGTCTCTGGATTTGAAGCTGTAAGGAGAAAATGTATGTACAAATCCACATGTAGGTTGAACAATTCTGTTAATAACATGGTTATGGTTTTAGTTTCACAAAAACTTAGTGACACCAGATATACATCTTTTTATTGGAAGCATTGGATTAGATTTCTATTTGTATTTTAAACTTCACTGACTGTTACTTTTTGTATTTTATCTTCTATTTTATGATACTTTTATTTATCTTTTATGCATTTTTATCTTATTTTATACTGGACCAGTGTGTCTGTTAATAAAGTTCATATACTGTGTGTGCGTGTGTGTGCATCAGGGTGGAAGTCCACCGTGTGATAGAGAGTAAGGGCATTTTTATGAGTATGAGACTGAAAGAGACAGAAAAAATGTCCTGTTGTATAATTAAGTTTAAACAACAGAAGATGTTTAATTTGTCAAATAAAATATCAGTTGGGTTAATAAAAGGACAATGTGTGTTCTACAGGAAAGGTAACTTTAAATGAGTTCTGGTGTGATCTGGTGCTGTATAGAAAATAACATTACCTCAGCAGCCTTCATGGGGAGGGACGGCTGGTCTCGTTATTAAGGGAAAGATGACCCAACAGGGTTCTAGTGGGTCAGGTCTTTGGTTCAGTTTAATTAGTCAGCTGATGTCGTGTTTCTCTAGGGATGGTGTCTGAGTTTCATGGTGTGATCATTGATCAGAAAAACGTTTTCTCACACGTGACTTGTCAATGAATGAGTGGGTGAATGAATAATTTGGGTGCCTTGAAAAGCACTGTGTAAAATGAATTCATTATTATTATGATTATTATTATTATTATTATTATTGTAGTTATCATTGCTCATTAGGTATTATATTGACGTGTTTTTAGATTGTGCTGTAAGGCTGCTCAGAGAACAGCTTTAATGTTTATTTTTAATTATCTTGATAAAATGAGGCTGCGATGGACTGGCAACCTGTCCATGGTGTACCCCGCCTGTTTGCCCGATGTCTGCTGGAGATAGGCACCAGCCCCCCCGCGACCCTGCTCGGATAAGCGGTTACAGAAAATGGATGGATGGATAAAATGAGGGTTAAACAGCTGATGTGTAACAGTCAGTGTTGCTTTGATCTGTAGTGTTAAGTAAACATTAATTCATTGGATTAATCTAGATTTTTTTTGTAATACATTGTGTATTACCAAGCCCAAATTCAAATGCTGGTTTAGAAGTTTATGAAAAACTGTAACAATCACATTTTTCAGGGTTTTAATGTATTTATTGACATAGCCGAAGTTATTTGAAAAGGGAAAAATGACAAAATAGGAACTGCATGTTAACTAGTGCTATTGTGTGCAGGGAAGGCTGAATATTATTGACTGATAACACCTTTTCTTGGTAAACACTCTGCTGCATGTGAATTCCAGTTAAAAACCAGCAGATGAAGATTTGTATCGTTTGCACGAACAGAGCCTGAATGTGCAGAAATTACTCTTTGCCATTGTGTTTTCTTTTCAGGCTTTACTAGAAATCATTTGAATCACCTTCAGCTGCCACTCCAGCATCAGTGACAGACCTTTTTGTGCAGCCGCTCTGAAGTGTGTGTAAAGTTTTTTGAAGGGCAGCTGGAGGCAACAGGAAATGTTTGCTCAGAAACAAACTCCTCTACAGATAAATCACTTAGTGTGAATTTTGTGATGATGAAAACCCACAAACAGCGATGGTGAAGTGTTAATAGAGATGTCAACACAAAGCATTAGCAGCAGTGTTGTGGGAGCTTTAATACAGTGGGGAGACCTGCTCTCTGGGGTGTGTTTGCACCTACTGATCTGTGTGGGAGTGACGCCTAAGGCTCCTCCACACAAAACCTGTCATTTTACACCCCCTCCGGTCCCGTCATGCTCCATCCTCAAAGCGCTCCTCTCTCATCCTTTCAGATCGGGCTTCACACTGAGGGATAATCCTGTTTCTCCTTATAGCTCCAAGACGTCCGCTCTAGAAGAGACAAGCAGAAACTGAGATGAGATAGGACAGAGCAGCCACTCAGATACAGAAAGATGTTGGAGTTAGCTGCTTTCAGAACAGGTCCATGAGCTTTGATGGTCAGAAGAGCTCCTCTAAACCCATAAAGGTGTTTCTCTGGTTGCATTTTCAAGTAGTAGACTGGTGGGAATCCTGCTGTTATGGTGAAGCTCTGTACCATAGGTTACTATATACTGGTGCCTGTTCCTCACACACCTTTCATGCCAGAATCATCTTATGTTGAGAAATAGAGGAGATATTTAATATTTGGTAAAATATTGTCAGCAGTATGTATTGAAGCAGTGGCAAACCGCCACAGACCTACTTAGTAATTCCTGGTTAGCTTTCTTACCTACTCCAAGGTACAGAAATTCCCTGCTACCTTGACATTTGTGTGGTAAATTTTACTAACTTAGTATTCCTCTGATTGATTAGGTAAGTGCCTCCCAACCTTTTTTCCAAGAGGACCCCCTTGCGTGTCCAAGACGAGCCAGGCCCCGCCCCAACTCTTACCCCCATACACACATCTAAAGTGATTAATTACAAGCTTTATGCATACATACAGATTTATACCACAGATTCTTGATTATACTATTGGGTGTGGTACTGGGGTTTTATAAATGTAATTTTTACAAGTATAATCTTTATAAACCTCAGCATAGGCAAAATTGTGGGGACCCCCTCAGGGGGTCCCGGACCCCAGTTTGGGAACCACTGGATTAGGTCATGCCAGGTCCTCTGGCCTGATTCTTAGATGTTTCTTCATACTCCCACCCACCCCCTGGTCACTGTACACTTTTATGTTTTTATTGTAACCAATGTGCTACATTATAACAGTCCTGCTGTTTGGTTTATGCTATTTCTGTTTTGCCCCCCTCTGGACACCTACGCCCTCCCCCCATCTTTAGTTTCCTAGTTTTTTTTGGCTGTTTTTCCATAATCCCTCCCCACCACTACTCACCAGCCACTTTTAGTTTTCTAGCCTTAGTTTTATTTGTTTTATTGTAATTCTGTTGTTCATTTTATGTTTGTTTTTCTATGTGAAGCACTTTGTGTCTGTGAAAAGTGTTATAAATTAACTTCTTCTCCAGACTGTATCTTTAAACCTTTGGATCTTGTATTTTTGGTTTTCTACTTATCCAGATCCAGGACAAGTAGGCTATAGCTTTAGCAGGGGAGCCCCGACTGTCCAGATATTCCCATCAGGGGTGGAATGTCTGCCGATCCCCGGCCTGCAGCAATATTGAAAATGAAAGTAAACACGGGCAGTCACTTTTGTTTTGTAAACAGTATCAGCTAAGAAGGCAAACTGGAGCAGCGATGCGGGAACTTCCGGCCATTACTGCTGTCACCAGATAGTTCACAGGGACTGTGAAGGACAGCCGTCTTTTGGAGCAGTTTGTGAATAAAGCGAAAAGAGATTGGCTTCAATCGGGAAACAAGTTACATCCAAGCTAAAAGTATGTCCGTGACAGCGCATAGACCGCCCCCTTACCCCCTTTATGCTGCCATTGCATAATCTTTTGCAGAAAACACCTGGTTGCTGCACATTACTGCCACAGGATGACCACTTATAAATGGCCAAAGGCTCCCTGATGCCTCCACTATGCGGCAAAGTGGCGCCATTGTTTCATTAAAAGAGGCTAAAGGCACATCTGACCCCCCCCCCCCGGTGGTGTCCAGGAGTCATCTCATCTGGCTCCTCTCTATGTGGAGGAACAGCAACTCTGCTCTGAGTCTCTCCAGGATTCCTGAGTTCTTTACCCCATCTCTGTGGCTGCACCAGGCCAACCTGCAGAGGAAAGTCATATGCTTTTTTTAAATAGGTGAGGGTTTGATTTTAGATCACCTGGTAAGAGCTGCTCTTTCTGGCTTAGCTTGCTTTTCAACAAAACACGCTAGTTGAGCGTTCACATCACCTCCAATGCTGCCCTATCCACATGAAAATCTCCTGCTTCCTCCATCCCTCATTCATGAACAAGACCTAGACACACTGTCATGCGAGGTAGGACTTTTCATGAAACCTGAAGATGGCAATCCAGCCTTTTCTGTTTAGGAACCTTGCCTCAGATGTGGAGGTGATGAGCCTCATGTCAGCCAATTCACAGATGGCTACAAGAGCTGAAGGTCGTAGTACAAGGGAGTTAAGAGGACCACGTCGTCCACAAAAAGCAGAGATGAGATCCTTATGTCACCAAACTTGACACCCTACACTATGAGTAGCCCTGTTGAAATTCAACCCACACTGAGATCAGGTCTAGGTAATTTGACCTGACTCGTGCTTTGGTACCGAGACTCAAAAAAGGGCCGGTCACCCTTTACTACCTCAACACCCCAACAGGATGCCTATGAAGACACAGCCAGAAGCCTTCTGCAGGTCCATAAAACACACGTGAACTGGTTGGGAAAACTCCCAGCAAGTGTAGCCCAGTACTCCCCAAGTGGAGGAGTGTAAGTAATAATATTGGATTAGATGTATTTAATGTTTTTCAAGGCACCCAATGAAATTCCCTGAAAATCCATTATTCATCTCACTCACACTCAGCTGAGGCTGACATTTTGTGCCATCAGCCCTTCTGACTGCCACCAGCATTCACACGCAGGCAAGAAGAGTGAAGTGCTGACTAGAAAGAAGCTGGCTTCTAACCACCAACCGTCCTGTTATCGGATGACCCGCTCCACCTCCTGAGCCACTAGTTGGGAATGGGAGATCGACCATTGGATCAGGGCAGCATCTGCAGTGGTGTGGATACAAAACCAGTGTGCTGTGATGAAGTGGGAGCTAAGCTGCAAGGAGAAGATTTACAGGTTGATTATGTTCCAGCCCCAAACTAAGGTCAGGAGCTTTGGGTAATGACCAGGAGCCTCATAAAGCTTGCTTACACACAAAACGTGGTCTGAAAACTGCATAAGTGAATTTGTGATTTATAAAGAAAAACATAGGAGTCCTAAATTAGAACACATTTACAGGTTTGGAGACTGTCGCACACCCCCTGCTTATCTAATAAGTCATTTCTAAAAGTTTCATTAAAATCCACCCAGTGGCCAACAGAAAAAACACAAAACCATTATAATAACTGTTCATCCTGCAGTCTCAGGGGGATGTTCTGGTGTTTTGTTGACCTGTGACATTTCCCTGATTCTCCTTCTGTTCCTCTTCTATTGAACTCTTGAAACTACCCCATGTTTAATTTGTGCCACTCAGCAGAGACAGAACTGGTAGTTATTAATGAAGTTTCTGCTGTGGGCTGGGCCCGTTTTAGCTGGCGTCCGACAGCCTGAGGCGTCTCCAGCGCTCAGGGATGAGCAGGAATAATGTTTGAGTGTTAAATTGAGGGCAGAACTATTGTTCAGCACAGAAACCATTATTTCCAACCATCATTTTAATACGTCGTCCCATAACTGCTGCATGGCCAGCTTTCTGTTTGATAATCCTGCCATTAATAATCACTGCAGCTCATTTGTGCAGCAAAACTGTTTTGTCCTCAGGGTGTTTCACTGGGAGGGGGGATTGCAGATGGAGACTGCGGTGTACTGACCTTCAACATGTTCAAGCTGAGCAGATTAAATATAAAAAATCAGGCTGATTTAACTACAGCTGGAAGAAGAGAAATCCCAACAGAGTTTAGAATAATATACCAAGTCTGTGTAACTTGTGAAAAGGAGAAGTTGTGGTCAACTTTCATCAGTATTACACTGTGTATTCTAGGGCTGTAACAATACGATATCGTCGTAGTAAAATGACCACAATATCGTCGTGGTCTTGTCACGATATCGTACAGTACATCTTAAGGTAAAAAAAACTCTTTTCAGTCTGCTCCACCGGAGCATAGCAAAGTGAACTACATAGACCATGATCCTTTGCTTCCACATCATCGGCCAGTTTGCCAATGGGAGTGCGTGCAGCCCACACAGCAAAGATAAACAAACATGGCGTATGGAGGCTACAGCGGTGAACGCAGCATGGAGGATTCCAGTCAAAGTATTTTATGTTGTGAGTCTTATTATTGTGAGCCTCCCCACAATATCGCAATAAATATTGTATCGTGAGGTTCATATCGTGACAATGTTGTTACACCCCTAGTGTATTCAAGATAGTATATTTATTATCATGGTTCATATCTAGATGTTTGTTTAAGGCAGGCTGTGCAGAATTTAATGTTCTTTAGCTTTTGTCCAGAAGGAGCTGAGTTCTAAAAGCATCCACTTTTATATCTTCATCTCTCACTACCTTCGTGGCCGTACCGGTTAAACTGGTTGAAAGAAAACTTATTAGAAACATTCTGATAAGGTTTCCTACAATCTAGTTCAGTAAATATTTGAAACAGAATAATAATTCACCCATATTTTCTTGTTCAGCTTAGAAAAAAACAGACTACTAATATACTAAACCATCTAGGTGAGTTGCATATGGGCACCAAGTCTAAACAGTCCCATAGTCTGTCTCATTAGGGTTTTTCCTGGTTCAGTCTCCCACAGCTGGTGAACCAACCCTGTTCGTCGTCATTATATCACAGAAAAGTCCATGTCATTCTTCTGTAGAGGATCAAAGTGTAGTTAGATGGTGTGCGTGTGTGTGTGTGAACGGGTGGATGACGGATTGTGTTGTGAAGCGCCTTGGGGGGTTGTAGAACCCTAAGAAGGCGCTATACAAATACAGGCCATTTACCATTTATCATCACAGATCATGCATGTTAAAATAACTAGAACCATAACTGGGGCTGACTTGGTAATCTGATTACTGTTAAATCAGAATCACTACTGACCCAAAAAATAGTAAATGACCTGCACTTGTATAGCACTTTGGGTGTCTGAGGACTCATTCACACCTTTACATGCTGATGGTGGTGATAAGCTAGCTAGAACTCTTGGTGCTAAGCAAGATCTAAATAATCTAATTTTGTGTTAAGATTCCAGGTAAGCCAGTGGTCCTTGTTACTCACTTTATCCCATTTCCTCCTTTAGGATCTTGGAGCTGCAGGAGAAAGGCGACCTGGACATCATGAAGCAGAAGTGGTGGCCCCGTATGGGTCGCTGTGACCTCAGCAGCCACGCCAGCGCTCACCCCGACGGCCGCTCCCTCAAGCTGCACAGCTTTGCTGGTATCTTCTGCATCCTGGCCGCCGGCCTGCTGCTGGCCTGCCTGGTGGCCGGGCTGGAAGCATGGTGGAACAGCAACCGCTGCCGGCAGGAGCAGCCCAAAGAGGTGACTGAGCATAGGGCCCGGCGGACGGGCCAGCAGGGGGAAGACACTGCCACACTCTACTTTAAGGATCCAGCCGCAGACATGAGCCCCGACTTAGTAGAGCTGCAGTACACCCAGCTGTAGAGGAGAGAGAGTCAGAGTAGGGTTAGTGGGACTGAGGGAGGCGAGGTAGGACTGAGCCTTATCAGCCCAGGCCACTAATTGAAATCAAATTTGGTCTCTTATTATTATTAATTATTATTAAACACCTTTATTATTTTATTCTTTTATCTCTTCATCACTCCCTTCCACCTCTTTTAGAGCCTAAAAACAAGACTCCATCTCTTTTTGTATCACTGATCCCTAAAATCACACAGCACACACAACACAACCATCACTTTTACTAATCCACTCATAAAGCTGCATTTTATTGGTGCTTACCCCGGAGGCCTACTGAGAGAGAAGTGTTGAATTAGCTCAGGAAGTCAGGATCTGCCTCCTAACATGTCCCGCATGTTCCCCAACAAACCTCACAGCGCAGCGTGCAGCCGCACACTCTAACGACCCGTTCCCACAGCGACGGCTTTGCAGCCATTTAACTGCTCCTATTGAGTTATTGTTATAAACTCATTTTCTGCAGTAAAGCTTTGGTAATTTCCTGCACCCAAGGGTTGTGAAAAGACCTGATAATTAGCAGGAGAATGAGCGATCACTCAGGCGGACGGTGTAACGGTGTCAAACACACACACTCTCTTAAGACCGGTGGACATTTTCCATTTCGGTGTGAGACAAAGGAGTCATTTAACCGTTACCCTGTCTCACTTTGTCCAAATTATTAGCTGTTGTTGCCAAAACGTTCTGCTCTTAGTAAGTGCATGCTGAACACTAGCAATACCGTATTTTTACTTCTGATAGAAAAAACACTCCACTAGTGGTTTCACAGGTTATTCCTGATTAATAAATACTCAGCTCTAATATCTGTTCTATCAAAGCACAGAGGCTAGTTCTGTGGGTGATTTAGGTGTTTGAACTAATTTAAACATACACTGATTATGTTTAAAACAATCAACAGCAACACAAACAAGCAGGTCATTTACTGTCACTGGTTTCTTCTACAATTAGACCACATTTATTTTCAACTATCCCTAAAAATATGGAATCCTCTTGTATTTTTCTTCCTTCTCAAATGAACAGTTTCTGCATTCTAGGTCACAATAAATGAAGCAGGAAAAACATTGAGCCTGGAGACGTTCACATACTCCCCCCAACCCCCAAGGTTTCACCTTTGAACTATGAGAAGTGGTGTTTGCTGCATTTATATAATTACTGGATGAGGAATAAAAGGGTGAAAGAATAATCTGACAGAAATAATTGATCTGAAAAAAATCCAAAGGGACTAACAATAATTTATCTGTGGTTAGAATTAATGAAGGAGAAGGTTAATGAGGGGCTGTGCTTAGCCTGACACCAGGATTTAAGATTTACTCACAGAGGAATCAGTGACATCAAACAACCTGCAGCAGGAGGACAGTCCTCTGTCACCAGGGAAGATGATGAGGAAACTAATAGGTTTCCACCCAAGACTCAAAAGAATTATGTTGCTGAATGTACTTTTATCTGTTAAGTAGGCTCACTAATTTTCTTATTGTTGGGATATTTATCATTTAAAATTCTCCTCCAGACATTTATCAACACGTCTTCATGCTGCATCAAACACATTTTTATGTGTAAAATAGATGGACTTGCTTATGTTTGACTGGTAAACAGTCCTGGTTTGATGGGAGAAAGTTTAATCTGGACATAACCCCCCCCCCACACACACACACACACCATCATTAACCAGTTTTTTATTTTATTTTAGTTTCCAAAAGCTGGCAGCGTTACTTCTTAGGGTGTAAAAAGTAACATCTCATTGCTAAATTTGAGCCTTGGCCTTTATTGGTTCAGGACTGTAAACAACATCTGAGTGTGAAGCGACCAAATTAGCTGAATATTAACTAGAACTGAGGAACACGATGAACACAACTTTTTATGTTGTAAATATGAATTAAATTTAGGAAGACTCTAATCTAATTACTAGCTACATGCAGACATACTCAGTGTTATTAATATAAAGTCCTCCCTCATTTCATGACTTTTGTATATCATTTTTGAAGTAATTTATGATTTACTCTGGAAAAAAAAGCTCAGAAAAAACAGAACATTCAGCATAAAACTAAAATCCAACAAATGCTTCACTTCTGACTTAATTAATTTGTTTTTACTCCCAAAAATGTTCAGAAAAACAGACTCACTTTGTGCTGAAGAGTTTAAAATGACAGAAACTCACCCAACTGCATCTGAATTACATAAAAAAACATCAAAGTTAAAAAAAAATCTTAGCTTTATCTTTCACTTCAAAAACAAAAGTCTTCTTGAAGGTGGAATAGGAGACAATTTTTTTGTCGTTCAATAAGCTACTTTTTGAATATAAAAACTCTCATTAAGAACAGAACATTCACAATGATTAAATGAGGTTTTTTCAGGATTGTACATTTCAGGATATTTAATTTTTTTTGACAAAACGTTCAATTATTGATTGATCTGTATGCAAAGACCATTTCAAGCACTATGACAAAAGAGGTTCCAGAAAAACATCATTCACTCCACCTTTAAATAATAAACTGACAGATTCCTCTCATTTTTAAGCTAATTTTCAGTCCAAGCCTGATAAAATGCTGTTTTTCCTTCCTGCTCAACACTCAGTACTCACCGTTCCTATTTTAAATACACTTTAGATTAAGGTTAAAGGTTATAGCAGCAAGTAAAAAGCCCTCAATGTTCCCCCAGAAACTTGCTTTTCATTCTATCACATAAAGTCTGAAGCCCTTCAGTGTGTTTTTAGAAACTTTTAGTCCAAATGAGCAGAAATACTCAGTTGAATAAATATGTACTACCTCATTTCCATTACAGAAGTAGTTTGATAATTATTCCAATTGGGAAATAAAATGGGTCAGAATTTAACCTCAGCTCGTTCACAAAGTCTTTGATATAGTTTAAAGAAAAAGTTCTTGCTTCAGAATAAAAATGCTGAGATCTTAGCTATTTATTTTTACCTATCTGTCTCAGACCAAATTGTGTTATAAAACATTTAGTTCTGTATTTAGTCTGACCTGAATCAGATCGACTGGACCCATTTTTGCTGCAAAGGGCTCTCAGTTGGTTTTGGCTCAGTTGAACTCTTGATCTCTTTGAGAATGCTTTAATCTCTGCAGTGTTTAGTCTGTTTAATTTGAACCCTGGTCTGTTTTCCCCCTTGGTGCATTTTATTTGAACAGATGTGAACACAATTATCTCACAAAGGTGGGGAATAAAATAAACACAGAGACCAACAGATAATGGTTTAAATAAACTCCAGAGTGGTTTGTTCTTAGTGTACACTTGACCCAATCTTGATCTGATCCAGTGATCACGTGTACAATGCAAGTTTGAGCCAAATGGCCTTCCATAGTGACCGTTTACATTTTAGGACATCCACAAATCTCAGGTGTCAGACATCAAACCATAGAGAGAAAAAAACTTCAGGTTTCATTCAGAAATTCTTTAGACTTCCAACTAAATAGTGTCAGACAAAAAGGTGTCTGGAAAAACTCCATCAGGACAACAATTATATATATATATTTATATATATTCCCCTCTCACCCTCCATGGTGGTCTCATCCTTCCAAGCTCGGGTCCTCTACCAGAGGCCTGGGAGCTTGAGGGTTCTGTGCAGTATCTTAGCTGTTCCTAGAACTACAGTTTTTTGGACTGAGATGTCTGATGTTTTTCCTGGGATCTGCTTTAGCCACTCCTCCAGTTTGGGGGTCACTGCCCCGAGTGCCCTGATGACCACAGGCACCACCGATGTCTTCACTCTCCAGGCTTTCTCAAGTTCTTCTTTGAGGCCCTGGTGATCTAGTTTCTCGTGTTCCTTTTTCCTGATGTTGCATCACTTGGTATTGCTACAGTGGGATGTGAAAGTTTTGGCAGCCGTGTTAATCTTCTTGATTTTCCTGTGAAAACTGTTGGTTGTTAGGATAAAAAAATTCAGTTAAATATATCATAGGAGACACACACTGTGATATTTGAGAAGTGAAACAAAGTTTATAGGATTTACAGAAAGTGTGCAATAATTGTTTAAACAAAATTAGGCAGGTGCATAAATGTGGGCACTGTTGTCATTTAATAGATTCCAAAACCTTTAGAACTAATTATTGGAACTCAAAATTGGTTTGGTAAGCTCAGTGACCCTTGACCTCCACACACACAGGTGAATCCAATTATGAGAAAGAGTATTTAAGGGGGCCAATTGTAAGTTTGCCTCCTTTTTGAATATTCTCTTAAGAGTAGCAACATGGGGGTCTCAAAAAAACTCTCAATGACCTGAAAACGAAGATTGTTCATCATGGTTTAGGGGAAGGATACAGGAAGCTGTCTCAGCGATTTCAGCTGCCTTTTTCCACAGTTAGGGACATATTGAGGAAATGGAAGACCATCGAAGTGATAGACCAAGAATAATCTCAGATAAACAGAAGCGACAAATGGCGAGAACAGTCAGAGTCAACCCACAGACCAGTACCAAAGCCCTACAGCATCATCTTGCTGCAGATGGAGTCACTGTGCATCGTTCAACTTCAGTGCACTTTACACAAGGAGATGCTGTATGTGAGAGTGTTGCAGAGGAAGCCTTTCTCCGCCCACAGCACAAACAGAGCTGCTTGAGGTCTGCTAAAGCACATCTGGACAAGCCAGCTTCATTTTGGAATAAGGTGCTGTGGACTGATGAAACTAAAATTGAGTTAGTTGAGCATAACAAGGGACGTTATGCATGGAGGGAAAAGAACACAGCATTCCAAGAAAACACCTGCTACCTACAGTAAAATATGGTGGTGGTTCCATCATGCTTTGGGGCTGTGTGGCCAGTGCAGGGACTGGGAATCTTGTTAAAGTTGAGGGACGCATGAATTCCACTCAATATCAGCAGATTCTGGAGACCAATGTCCAGGAGTCAGTGACAACGCTGAAGCTGCACCGGGGCTGGATCTTTCAACAAGACAACGACCCTAAACACAGCTCAACATCTACTAAAAGGCATTCATGCAGAGGAACAAGTCCAACGTTCTGGAATGGCCATCTCAGTCCCCAGACCTGAGTTAAAGAGAGCTGTCCATGCTCAGAAGCCATCAAACCTGAATGAGCTAGAGATGTTTTGTAAAGAAGAATGGTCCAAAATACCTTCAACCAGAATCCAGACTCTCATAGGAAGCTATAGGAAGCTTTTAGAGGCTGTTATTTCTGCAGAAGGATAATCTACTAAATATTGAGTTCATTTATTTTTTGCGGTGCCCAAATTTATGCATCTGCCTAATTTAGTTTAAACAATTATTGCACACTTTGTGTAAATCCTATAAACTTTGTTTCACTTCTCAAATATCACTGTGTGTGTCTCCTAGATGATATATTTAACTGAATTGTTTTACCATAACAACCAACGATTTATCAAGGTCAATTTATTTATTTATTTATTTGTTTGTTTATTTGTTTATTTATTTGTTTATTTATACAGGAAAATCATGAAGTTTAACAAGGCTGCCCACACTTTTGCATCCCACTGTACTGTACTGTACCAAAACGGCTGTCCTCTGTTGTTTGTCCACCACCACAATGTCTGGTTGGTTCACCATCACCATTTTGTCGGTCTGGATCTGAAAGTCCCACAGGATCTTGGCTCACTCGTTCCTTATCACCTTAGGAGGTATTTCCCACTTCCAGTCCATACTCTGCACAGATGTTCCTGTACTCTATGCCAGCCACTTGGTTGTGGCGTTCCATGTATGCTTTCCCTGCCAGCATCTTACACCCTGCAGTTATGTGGTGGATTGACTCAGGGGCCTCTCTGCATAGCCTACACCTTGGCTCTTGTCTGGTGTGGTAGATCTTGGCCTCTGTTGCTCTGGTGTTCAGGGCCTGTTCCTGTGCAGCCATGATGAGTGCCTATGTGCTGTCCTTCAGACCAGCTCTTTCTAGCCATTGGTAGGATTTCTTGATATCAGCCACTTCAGTTATCTGTCGGTGGTACATCCCATGTAGGGGTTTGTTCTCCCATGATGGTATTTCCAGCACCTCCTCCTCTGTTCGCCATTGTCTGAAACTGTCATCTGTTAGAGCCTTGTCCTTGATGTACTTATGGATCTTGGATGCTTCATCCTGGACAGTGGCTCTCACACTCACTAGTCCTTGGCCTCCTTCCTTATGGTTAGTGTACAGTCTCAGGGTGCTGGACCTGGGATGGTCATTCAAGTCGTGATCACATCTTTTAGGTCTGTGTGTGTGTGTGTGTGTGTGTGTGTGTGTGTGTGTGTGTGTGTGTGTGTGTGTGTGTGTGTGTGTGTGTGTGTGTGTGTGTGTGTGTGTGTGCGTGGTAAAAAAGACTTTTTGGTCTTATGGAATTTAGTCAGAAGTCTAATGGGTTTTTGAATCAAACCTGATGTTTTTATTCTCTATGGTCTGATGTGTGACACCTGGGACCTGGGGATGTTCTAAAATGTACATCGTATATATTAAGGTTTTTGTTGCATTCTGGAATGCAGAAAGGCTCCTATCTAGCTGAAAAATGAACCAAGGGCTAGTGTGGCTGATTAACAAGATACATTACCTTGTTGTTATTTGGGAGATGACTAGATTTATCAGCACCAACTCATAACACTGGAGAATTCAAATTGCCCATTAACAGCTCATGGAGAGAGTGTTTTATAACTAGCTCACTAGGCCCAGAATACAGAACCCTCTTTCTGTATTCTAGTTCTCCCATCCCCAAAATATTTGACCAATCAGTAGACTTAATGTTCTTACCTGGTTTTCAGTGACGCAATGCGTTTTGTTTACAGTTTACTATGTGTGAAAAGAAACTGAATCACAGGAAAAAGCTACAAATTAACACAACAATGAACTGATTCAGATCAGAGGAACTGAACTTCAGGTGTGAAAACACTGACTCGTGCCTTCAGTTTCTATTTTTCACTAGGATCAAGAGCAGAACAAATTTTGTTAGAGCAAAAACAACAGCAATAAAAGATACGATGACATGAAGACAGAGGATGTGAGCTAGTGCTAGCCTCACCTTAGCTGACTTTTCAACATGAAAAGTCAAAGAATTGCAGAATAATTTTCAAATTGTTATTTATTGTTTTGGGGATTTGAGTTCTGGGTCATGTTAGGTGGTTATAGATATGTATCTAAAATATCTAAATAATATGTTTGCTTATGCCAGGAAATTGCATTGAAGAGTTTTAGATCTAGCTGATGTTATTTTGACCCATTTGATTTTTCTGTAACAAATATAAATGGCCAAAACTATTTGAGAAATATCAGATGGCATTGAGACCAGTGGTAATCTGCTGTTTGTGAAGGAGTTAAAACTTTTTAAATTGGCTGATCTGACACAGTGACCATCAGATGAAAACATCCCACAGACCCGCAGCAATAAAGCAGCCAATCAGGACCCAAGTCTGACCTGGACCCGCCCCGGCCTCTGGGTGCCGACCCGTTCAGAACATGTAGCGTATTCTGTATGCAGCCTGAGTCATGTGACAGGGGACAAATCTTGAATGTGGATCCATAAACTAAAGTGTGAGCAGCCGGTTGGTTCTGTCGGGCCGTAGATCTGTCTCCAACATCCTGGTCTGTAACTCCTGCCTGCTTGTGTCACTGTGTCACAGATTATATGTCAATGTGGACACCCGTTCTCTCTATCTCCTCTCCCTATCCATCTATCCTCTTCATTTCTTTATTTACGCTTGACTGTCTATGATCTCGTGCAGGTCACTAAGGATTACAGACTGGCAAGGGTTTCTGGTCCATTGACATATAATGACATTACAACTGCTTCATCGGAGGGGAGGAGGGACATTTGGACAGACAGAGAGAGAGGCTGGGATGAAGCAGAGGCTATTGATACAGGTCAGAATAGACATCATATACAACCATCAAGATTAAAACTAAACAGGAAACACTTTTGTTTCGTCACAGGGTCACTTTGTTATTTTTGAAGAGTTGATTTCTGGTTAAAACTGAAAAGAAACCACCTTAATGCTAGGACTAAATTATAACTGTAATGTGTCAAGTACAAAATTTAAAATAAGACTTGCCTCTAAAAATAAGGTAAATTGTGAAGTGTTTTGCCTTTAGGAATGTTTTATAAAATATCTGTTGTGATCAAACTAAAACAGAAGTTATGTTTAGGACAAACATTGAGTTTGCTTTGAATCTGACCCTCAGAGACCAACTAGGATCATCTCATCTTTAAAGGTGAACCCTCCATCATTAGAAACCCTCTCAGTTTACATATTATCTTTGTGTTTTTCTTCTTTGTTGGATCATTTTTAAATGTGAACTCACTTCAAACAGCTGACCTCTGATCTGCTCTTCACCTGTTTCAGGCCTGGTAAACATTAAACTGACACTAATCAAAAGGAAACTAAATGGAAGAAGCCTTTTGTAAACCAGTTAGAACAGATATGTCATTTAGATATGGACATTTTAAAATTTCTACAGGAAACATCATGTGAAGTTTAAACCAAACCAAAAGTACAGTTTTCTGTCAGAATGGTTAAAAAATGGCAAACACATTGGTAGCAATCAATGCATCAGAAAATACACATTTGTTATTTTTAATTTTGGCCCAAACACAACCACTAGCTGGCCAAAGACGAACACAGCATCCATCAGTATTTTCCTACGCAGTTTTATTTCCAAATGTTATCACTCCTGAATGAACATATTTTTTTATGAGCACTTACTCTTTTTGGACATTCAGGCTCCTTGTAGCAGTTTTCTGCTGCTTTTGTATCAGGACGGTCTGTCTGGGTTAATGAGATTCATTGATTATTTGGTTTCATTAGTTGACATCTACACATAAATCAGTGTCTGAGAGTTACAAACCTTTTGTTTTTATTATATGTATCTTTGGCAATCTGTAATCAGTCTGAAGCCTTTATACCAGTGGTGGCCCGTCCATAGGGGGCGCTGGGGCGCCGCCCCATCAGTCTCACTGGAAGACATAGAAGAAGAAAATAGGAATCACAAAAAAAACAGCTTCAAAATTAAACTAAACGATCTATACATCATACAGACTAGAAGTGCTGTGTAAGATCTGCATTTAACACATTCGCTGCCATTCGTCTTTTCAAATCCAACCGCTCGCTGCCAATGACGACTTTAGTCGTCATTTGCCTTTTTTTACAGGGCGGGCGTCGGAGCGAGCCCCCGCACCATGAGAACAAACATCACGTGTCTAAAGCAGATCTTCATCCATGTTTGTCACACATCACGTGATCAGGAAGCGGAAAATCAATGGATTACGAGTTTGTTTTGAGACGCTGCTGTGAAAAAAACTTGGGCACCAGATTGTGAAAGAACGGATAACGCTAGAAATACGGCGATTCTTCCTGATGTAAGAAGTGAGTCTGCTCTTTCTTTTGGTAGTTTTGGTGTTTACATGATCGAAAGAGTAAAAACAGTAATGTTCTGTGACTCTTCAAAAAACAGTAAAAATGCTCAAAAAAACCTGGCAGTCAGGGGCTTTCTGATCAGAAAACGGCTGGCAGTTAATGAGTTAAGTGTAGTTTAAAAATGTTCTATTACTCTTTTACCACGACCAAAGGGTCATGTGGTGTATTTCCTGATCCTTTGAGGCGCAAAAATCTATACCATAGATTTGCGCTATAACTGGCGCTGGAACCCCTCTAATACAAAGAATAGAAGAGCCTTCGGTCGCAGAACTTTGCGCCTGAAGCATGCGCTAAGCCTCAGATCAGGACGTTCAACCGGAAGCTCTACACAGTCCACTTTTTTCCCGAACAGATGATGCCTGGTTAGCTTGCTGTGCTTTGTTGGGTTTCTCCTGCCTCCTCTTTGAGCTGCCTGGCACAGATCAAGCCTGGATTCAGACAGGTATTACAGATTTAAACTGTAACTGAAAACACATTATATTTTGCTTTAATTTAATTTTTTTAAATAGTGTAATGAATAAGAATGGTACTTTGGCGCACCCTAGTGGTGATATGTGGTTAGAGTGCATCTGAAATCTGACTTGCAAAAATGTGCCCCACCAAAAAATTATTTCACCAGCCACCACTGCATCATACATGTTACAATATAAAGGGTGAGTCACACCATAGGTAGAGTCTTACTTCACCTACACTTCCTGTTAGTAAAATGTGCCTAAAGGAGGTGTCACCTGGTGGGCCAAGAGAGCACCCCACCCCCCGCACTTTTGGAGTTTCTCAGTCAGAAAAATGAGTCGTTAACAAGTATGCGCACACCCATGTGTGCGCATACTGTACACAGCAGACTCACCGCTCAGTTGAGCGAGCAGACGTAGAAACTGCAGCAGGCTGGAGGGTTTCTTCTCCACCTCGATCACTACAACAAAGGGAAAAAACATTTAGTTAAGGAGGCAAGTAGCTCTAAGCCCTAATGTTTCATATCGGTTGGGGTTTGGCCAAGCCACTTGGAGGTGCGACCGAGACTCAGCTGGAGTCCTGTGCAGTGCAGTCACGTAGTACGGTACAGACATCACCTCATACCTCTTAGCCAGTTCAGTCCAATCCATTTTACACTGTAAGTTCTACCACTTGCCCAGGGCTAGCTGTGTGTTCAGTAAATTCTCTCCATTGTTCTTGGTCCCTGAGGTGAAAACCAAAGGGGAACTAAGACCATTTAAAAGCCTTGGTCCTTGGAGAAAGTGCCCGATCTAAAAAAATTAACCAGACCAAAAGACTTGTGAGCTCGACACCTGCTGTCAGGAGAGCTGTACTTTTAGTCATCACTGAACCATCAACATGATCACAGAGGAGAGGTTTGTTCACACTTCTGGATCAGTGGAGCCTTGCTTGTGTCAAAGGTGGTCACTGCAGTTAGCTACTGAAGGAATTATTCTGATGACAGGTTTAAATGTTTGATAAGGTCATTTGAATCTAAAACAAACCAGAAATTCTTCTTATCGCGCTGGAGCACAACCCTCTCAACAGTTACAGTATTTACAAAGTAGCAGGGGGCAGAATGATTTAAAATGCCCCCCAATGGGAGCACTTATCAACAGAGCTGTTTGTTTTCAAAATTAATGGAGGCTTTCACGCGGCTGTTGTTTTCTTCGTCTCCACTTACATCACCAGTCTGTCTTTAACGACCGGCTGAGGTTTAATCCCTGGCATTTATTTATTTTGGCTAGCTGCCAGCTTGACACTCCCGAAAACATATTTTAATGAGGTGCCAGTCCGCTGAAACAATAACCAGCACTGAGATGTTTTAATTGGCTTAGAGAGCAGCTCTGTAAGACTGGAGAGGGATCATTCAAACTCGCTCAGGGCTGCTGGAACAACATATTCTCATGTTAAAGATTCAAACAAAGGACAGATGCTAAGCTTCAGCACTTTATACCAAACTATTAAAGTTCACAGAAAGTGCTCTCTTCTCCCTCTACCTCAGCACATAATCCTAATGCTGAATCTTTTTTTATTTTAAGAGCCTCTTAGAGAAACCTCTATAGGTTTTATTCCACCTTAATGCTGTTAGTTGTTTTCCTGCTAATAAAAAAAGTGAAAGAAAGTAGAACTGATCCTTAACGTGGCCGTGCTCTCATAAAAACAGCATCCATCAACCTCTGGGGGGCAGCACACACAAGATGAGCAGCGTCTAATGCAACAACACATGACTTTTTTTATAACAATATAGCAAAAGTCAGCTTAAATACAGATTTAAGTGAGTTTAATCTGTAATCTTACTAGTGACCAGCAGGGAGACACTCCACTGGTTGCTATTTAAAAATGCCTGAAACAATTCCACCTTCATTTTTTACATTGAAAACATTTTCTATAATAGTCAGTTGAGTTTGCAACAGCCAAAATACCTCAGACACTAACATCTATCTTTCATCTATGCACTGGTATGAGTGAATACTGTGAGATCCCAGACATGTTTTCCTTCACAACTTCAAAAATGCATGACCCACGTGAACCTAATGGTTGTATTTACATCATAAACTTAGCATATGATGATTTTTCCCACTGGCAAGACACCTTTCCTGGTATTAAAGTGAATGATATAAGGCTCACCTCTAATGCACGCAATATTTTTTTACACATGCCTACCAGTTATGTTTACCCCTGTCTGTAACAACCTTTAGGACGTAAATTCCTACCAATGATCAGAACCAAACAAGACTTTTGGATAAAGGTGAAACATTTTTAAGCGCCAAGAGAAGAAGTCTAGTTGCTCTTTTGGCTTTACTCACAGGACTGTATATGATTCTCCACACGCTACTGAGGTTCTTGTTCGTTAAATTGCTAAATTTTTTTAAATCACCATCGTCAACATAGTTCTTTTTGCTATAAATGTGGCTCTATGTCAGAGGAAATGACTGCATAAGATTTATCACCAAAAACACATTGATTTAACAAAGAAATAATCGACCTAACACACATTTGTGATGTGTTTAGTTCTACGTATATTCTTTGAGTGTTATAGGTACCAGGGTTCAGATCAAAGCTTTTGCCTCTAGTTGTGTTTGAACACCAGATGGAACAACCAGTTGGTTTGTTTTATTCCTTTTTCAAATTCAAGCTTAGTAATTTTTTTAAACAGGTTCCAGGGTTTTCTTTTAGACTCATCCAGCTACTGTCTGTTGTAGATCCCTCTTGCTGAAAAAGCTCTTACACTGAAATAAGTGCTAAAATAATCGAAATGTTCGTTTCTATGAACTAAAATCATTTACAAAAACAAGGAACTGCTTTTATAGTTTCAAGAATAATAAAAAGCTGATTACATGTAAACACAGAACTCCTGGGCCCTCATCAACCATACTTACGCACAGATCTGTGCGTTTTTTGTAAAAACAGCTCTGACCAAAATGAACAGCATCTGGTGGTAGAACGGGGGAACCGCAGTACTGAAAGTTTAGTCATCCACACGTGTTCCTCTTCCTTAAATTATTTTTACCCAGTAAATAATTATGTCTGTGGAGAAACAGCTTTGTCACATAATTGGTGTTAGAACCTATAAAAGACGGCTGTGACCGACGAAAGGTTGACATTGTAGCATGGCTGATCTCGTGTTATTGGAGGATTTGGCAGAGCGTGGACTCCATAGAGAACGCGACCTCTGTGAGCGCACTGACCTGCTTGGTGAGAATACAAAGTGGCTCCTGAGCAGATACCGCTTCCTGAAGGAGATCCTTCTGGAGATCCTTCAGGAGCGATTCCTGATTTGGGACCCTCTGTGGAGTGACAGAAAAACCACACAAATCTGGTTCCAGTCCATATTCAATTACTGACAACTTTAGTATTCCTCCAGAAGAACCCCACCACCACCACCACCACCCACACACACACACACACACACACACACACACACACACACACACAACCTCCTCCCACTCTGCTCCCCGAACATGCATGTGTTGCCAAGGTAACCAAACTGACTGACAGCTGTGCCAGCTGACAGAAAAGGCTGCACTCAGCCAACAAACTTTTCCAAACAAGAACAAAACAAACTCGTAACAGAACATTCACACACTGTAAATGACAACAGAATGGAACATTTAGTCCGTTACATTACGTTTTTTTTTTTGTTTTGTTTTTTCAGTTTTATACCACATCAATTTTTCTGTATTTCTGACAGGGACCCAGTCCCTGTCCTGACATGTTTACTATCTCTACAACTTTTTCCCAGTCAGCATTCTTTCTTTTACTGGTTACCCCTGAGCTGAGATAACTTCAACTTCCACAACCAGCACCTCGATCTCATCACTGAAGGTTTTTTTTGTGAGGGGGCGCAGTAATATCCCTCATGAGCTTAGGCGTGGTCTTTCTGTATGTAAATATCTGTGAACGGACACAAGCACCTGGGTATGCCCAGGTGTGATTTATCAACACTTGATTGCGGAGGAACATGCGTATGAGTGGCCACCACCTGTTTAATGAATCAGAATTTTGGCCGTTTGTCCAAACATTCTAAATTTCATTCATAGGATGGAATATAGGACAGTTCCTATGAACGTTTGATAAATGAGGGCCCTGGTTCTAAGACATTAACCCAAAGGACGCTGTACCACTGAGAGCCATGTTGGTTCTAAAGACTCACATGAAAATCCCGAAACACAGAGACACTGACTAGATTTACGCATTTGTATTTTCTGTCTTTAATAAATAAAAATACATAATTATTGTCTAGTTAGGCTGAGGTTTCATCAATCTGCTTCAATCTTATATAACCTGACTCTTAAAGCACTGTGATGATAAACAAATGTTCAAACTCTACAATACAAAAATCACATTGATGTTATTAAAAAATATAAGTTGGGTTTAAGGCGTCATCCAACCTATAATATCTACCAATAAGTTCACACGTATTAAACCACCATCACTTCTCTCTGTGCTGTTGGCTGAATATTAAATAATGAGACTTGTCAGTAAAAGTTTCATAATAATCCAGACCAGTGAAACATTTTCAAGTGCGTTATGTAGATATGTTGGCCTCCCCAACACTTGACTCATTACAACAGTGAAACTATTACAAAAAAGTCAGGAAAAAAATAATCAGGTGTTATGATGGGTTGCACATTTTGCTCGTCTATAAATCCCACTCCTACACGGACACACACAACCATAACTGAACGTGTGTATTGTAATAGGTGTATGACGTGCACATTGTAGCTGTGGTGAGTTACTGTCACTAATACCATTGTTTGTTGAAATGAACCCAATGCTGGGGCCAAGCTGGCCTTTGATTAGGACCTGACTTCATGTGGTTGTTGTAAAGTAATATGTTGCTTTTTATTCTTCACAAGAGCACACCCACAAACACACACCAACTGGCTGCACTGTGACTGCAGCAGCCACAAACAATCAGACGTGAAGAGAATCTGGAATCAAACCCAGAGACTTGTTTAATATTCTGGTCATGCCTTCAATTTCTCACCCCCTCTTTGTCCTTTACCTTCCAGTAACCCAGAGTACCAAAGCAGACCTGCAAGTTCAACAGAGAAACACTCAAGTGTCTATTAATGCCTAACAAGTACGCATGGCTGCAATCAGCAGGAGATGCAGAGTCAGCCGATGTTTGATTAAATTGTTCTGATAAGGAACCAATTCTGCAGTCCTCCTGCAGTGTATCAGCTTCAAGGGCGGTGAGGAACAACGCACCACAGAGGGAGGGAAAACTGTTTAAATCCTCCTAAATTAGTCAGAAAAACTTAAAAACCTATGACTGTGTTTAATAGATACATGACAGTAAAAAAGACCCATTGGGTTTAAAGACATGATAAGCAACCAGACTGCTTTACAACAAACAGTTGGTCCTTTTGGCCCCAGGATCGGTTTTATCCAGACATCAAACGTTTAATACTCATTGGCCAAGTTTGATTTCAAACTGCACACACAGATTGGTTTCAGTGGCCTCAGTTTCCACTGGGCTGTTCAAACCAAACCACAAACCTAACCAGTGAACCAACTGGTCCATCCACCAGAAACAAAGGCTACATCCAAAAACAATGCCTGATTGCCAATACATGGAGCACCAGCAGAGCTGGATCAGTCCGAGACACCGGCCCATCGCCAATCTCAGCCTCTGTGTCCCTCCTCCCCTCCCTCCCTTCCTCCCCCTTTCTTCCCTCTCTCCTCCTCCATCCCCCTACTCCTCCTCTTTAGGACAAGGAGGTGAATCTGGAACAGGTGCATCGTCGTATGAACAGTCTTTTGGACGAGGACTTGGCCCACAAGCAGATCCCCGGCCCCTCTATCGAGATCTCTGCGCTGGACATCGGCAGCATGCAGCCCAGCCAGGCCTCTCTGGTACCGGGGCCGGAGTCAGTGCGGGACTACCCGTCCTCGGGCCTCGCTGTGACCACCTACCTGCCCGGGGAGGGGGCACAACCTCCCCCTCTTCCCCATCCTCACCATGGGGGGACCCTAGGCAGGACACTGCCCTCATCCCAGGGCCCTGGCAGCACCATGTTGCCCCCGCACCACCTTCTCAGCAGCACCATGCAGTGCAAACACAGGGCTCCCAACGGGGGGCTCTTCCGGCAGAGCCCTGGCAAGACCCCCCTGCCAATCTCCTACCAGGCAGTCTCCGGAGGACCCATACCCGAAGCCATTGATGCCACCCACAGTACATCCATTTAAGGACAGGAAGGGTCAGTGGGTGGGGAGTTGGGGGTGGGATGGGGATGGTCACGCTCTGGACTATGGTCCAGGTCTGGATGTTAGGTGGGTTGGACAGCTTTTGATGGATTAAAAAACACAAATGTACAAAGTAAAAAGATTTTCTATCACACCAACTGATCTGAAAAGATGTAAAAACAAAGAAAAATGGGGTGAGGCTGGTGGCAACATGGGTGGAGCTGTGGGTGGGGGCATGGGCGGGTTGATGGGTGTAATTTTTCTCTTGTAGATACGTGTAAATATCAAGACCACAAGTGAAGTCAAAGTGTATTTTGAATATTCTCAATTTTATGAAGCTGAGTTATAAAAAACAAAATTATATACATATATATGTATATATATATGTATATATATATATATATATATATATATATATATATATATATATATATATATATATATATATATATATATATATATACCTTGATGAAAAGTTCTGACTGTTTGAATGGCTTTGTAAATTTTGTTCAATTAAAACAATGAGGCGGATTTCATTGTGATTGTTTTCTAAGTGCCGAAATTAAACGATGTCTCTCCACAACTCATCAATGTAAGTAACTACCCATGAATCACTGCTGTAGGGGCATTTTAATGTTGGACACCTACTGTTATGCACCTGTGTACCAAACCTAAATACCGTCAGCCTCAACATTGGATGAAAATGATCCACCCCCCCTTTTGTATTAAATATAAAACAGACATTGTATTTTCTAAACTAAAGACTACATTTTGTCATGTTTCCTGTAAGAGGAGTTTATAGAAAATGGATTTTGGTTTCACACACAGCTGAATGGGTTGTTTTTATATTAGCTTTTGACTTAGGTTTGGCTGTTAAAGGAAAGGGGAGAGAAAAAGGAGCAGGATGCAGAAAATCTTATGCTGCAGTCACACTGATTTTAGGTTGTAATTCACAAGAGAAATGTCTTCGTATGTTGGAGTCACTGATACACACTGCTGCACAGGCTGATGTCGGGTCAAACCTTTAGAATAAATCAAAATGTGTTTTTTTCTGTTTTGGGGGTTATGAAATAGCAAAGTTACGCATGTCCCAAATGTGAGTTTAAAGTGTTCCTGGTCCAGATTAAATTTTACCCATGCTTGAGCCAACATAAAATTTGCATTGCATTGGAATTCTTCCAAACAATCAAATATTTAAGTGTCTCAGCTCTGAATAATGGAGGAACACTTTCCCTTCACCAGGTCATCACCATCAGTGGTTCAGTTCCTGCTTCTGTTCTTCAGCTTTTTAACCAGCTGCTGCTTTATTCTGGACTCCTGACATCTTTAGGTTCCTTTTGCATTCAAGTGGAGAACTCAGGCTGGTGACAGAGCTACATTTCCAGACTGACCCACCTACTTTCAGCTTACTGGGAAGCAGTTTGATGAGTTTATCTGCACTACTGTTTCAAAGTTCAACCAAATGGAACATTGAAAACAGCAAGATATGTTGCACCCAGCCTCGCGGTACACTGCACTTAGGTTTGCTCAGCATAGCATAAAACCCTTTTTGCACAGAGAATGCAATAGAAATGAATAGAGTTTGATTCTATAATGGAATCAATAATTATCTGCAAAATAAGTGCAGCATCATCAAAGTGATACAAGATAATGTCAGGACCACTTTCATGATCTTCAGCTGTTTTATTTCTTTCCTTTTGAAAACAGTTTTATGCAGCTAAGTTATCAGATATGTCAATAGTTTTGAGGCTGCTTATGACCCTAAAACATCCATCTGTACCTGAAAAACTAATTTTCTCTCAAATGGAAATGAGTTTTCATTTTTAAATAACACAAATTGATGCTGGAGTTGGAGACAAATGTCAGAGGTCTTCCTCCTCAGCCAAAACTCTGACATGTTACCTGGAACTTGACTTCAGACTATCAAAAGACGGGTGATCTTATTTTTTTCTGCAAATTCTAATCTGCTTATCCAAATGAAAAGGTCATCTTGTCTGCTTCAGAGGAGAAATTGCTTTTAATTCTCAAAATTCCAGAAATAATGGAGCTTGTTAGATTTTGATATTTTTATAAATGCTCTGAACCACTCCAGACTAAATTCTGCTATAAAACAAACATTTGTTGTTTTATCCCAACATCACCAACATTCCATAAGATGCCACACAATTTCATACAGATCTGTTAAAAAATCATGGTGACTGCAGCCTAAGAGGTTCTGACCTTTTCATTGTTTTATTTAACTGTGAAATGTTGATTTTTATTTGTTACCAGAGAACTAATGCTTCTTGTGTGGAGATTTTTCACTTCAAAGCAGTGCAGTTATTCTAATCAGGAGGGAGAAGAATATGACAGAGGCCTCATATTCCCACAAGTCATTCCTAATGGGATCCATTATCACCTGAGGGGATGACTGAGGACGTCATTATCCAAAGTGCAATCAAAGGCTCATGATGGAGGCTGTTCAGCAGGTGCCATGCCCCAGCTGCTTGTAAAACAGAGAGAATCTTACCACGTTTGCTGAACACTGGGTTGTTTTTCTCTATAGAATTAGTATTATGAGCCTTTATAGAAATCTATTTTCAAGAGGAAGTATAAAACCCCACACTCCGCCACTCCTTTTCTGCTGTCATAAGTGCGATTAATGTGCATTTATGGGCCTAATGAGTTTTGACTCCATTTTCATTTGCCAGAACCGGCTGTTTGGAAACATGCTGATCACACACTGTAGAGTTTTTCAGGACATTAACAGTCAGAAAGCAGCACGACGCAGACCAACTCGCCTTTGACGGGTTTCCATTCCAAAAGCTCTTCTGTGGAAATAAAGGGACTTTAGGTTGTCTGAGTGAAGGGCTTTATTTCCAAAACTCCTCCTGAAAACGGGACATCAGATTTTATATTTCTGCAACAGATGATAGATTTATGTCTGAAATAATAAAATATAGGTTGGTGTTCAGTGACAGTATTAAAATGTGATTTTTTATATTTGTTTTATGCTCATGTACATGAAAGTTGTGGACTGGATTGGTGTGATGATGGTTCTTGTTTCTAAACCATAAACGTTTCCATTTATTAGTTTGGTCAAATCTGCTGAATCAGCAAAGCTAGATAAAAGTCCCATAGTGTTAAAAACTGGACTGAGAGGACAGATCACTGTAAGAAGATGACAAAAACCAAAGGAAACCAGATCAAAAGTCATCTGATGTCTCAAATAAAGCTGTGCATTCACTCGTTTGGACGTTTACCAATCAAATATTTTTGAAGGTTTTCTTTTTCAAAACCCAGAACAGACTTTTAACATTAAATTATTTACAGTGACCTTAAGATTTAAACTGTCGGAGAAAGAGCAAGTGCATACATCTCACTATGTTTAGGTCAGTGTTAAAAAGTTCTAAATGTTTGTTTTCAAAATGCTAAATTTTTCTTCAAAAACAGTGAATGTCCAGCTGCTTTGGATGAAAAACTTGGACTTTATAAAAATAACAATAAAATAAAATAAAAAATCAATCAGCAGCTTTTAGAAGGATTCATCATCTCCAGTCTTTTAGTCCTTTCCCTAATAAAATAATGACCATCCAGTTCAACTCCTGCTGGTCTTTGTGGGGTTAATAGATCCAAGTTTAAAAACATCATCTGGTACCAAAACCATAACGAGTCTACAGCATGTGACATCATGTTGTTGTCCAACTAAAACTAAACTGAAATGCAGAACCAGAGAAAAAAACAAGTCCATCTGTCCTGCTTCAACATAAACCTCCATGTCAAACTCCACAGGCCTTGGTCAGCAGGTTAAAGGTCACACAAGGACAACTAAAAACAAACTGAACAGTCTGACTTGTTTAGAATCAGCGTATGTTCACTCATGTTTCATCTGAACAAACTGCAAGACTTCTGGAATACAGATGTTTACTGTTCCCAGCTGTCAGCACAGTGGTGGAGGGTTGATGGTTTGAGTATCTTGCAGACTCTGAGTCCCCCCTGAACTCCTTGATACCAAGGTCTTCTAGCGTCTGCTGTGAGGCCATCGGTCTGTCAGGTGGCATTTGGGCCAAACCAGGTCATGAGACAGAACCGTGATCCCAATGCAGCAGATCTGCGACAGGATCAAGATGCTGCAGTGGTCCAGTCAAAGTCCAGAGCAGAAGTTCATGAAATGCTGAATGCATTATCAGGCTTTGCCATGGTTCTGGAGAAGTTCTGGTAAACTCTTCAGTTCATTCAGACATTAAACATATCATCAACTTCTGCTCTGGACTTTGACTGGACCACTGCAGCATCTTGATTCTGTTGTAGATCTTCTGCTGCGTTTGGATCACAGTTTTGTCTCATGACCTGGTTTGGTCCAAGAATTAACTGAAGAGTTTACCAGAACTTCACCAGAACCATGGGAAAACCTGATAAGGTTAGGGTTATCATGACTGAGGTTCTCTTGGGTCAGCCCGGTGGACTGTTTCTGGATTTTGGTTTAGTTTTTATTAAACAGAAAGAGGCTATAATAGGTTGTGTGTTTTAATCAAGTTGGATTTACTTTAAGTGCTGATGAAGAATTTTCATTCCTCATATTTTAGGAAAGGAACCAGTGTTACTGCAGTGACTGTGATCAAAATAGTTGGTGACCTTAATTTTAAGGAATTAAATCTCAGAACCAGACCTGAGTGGGTGATTATCGTTACTGAATCTACCATCACTGTGTTTGTATTTGGACCAGCAGAAGATTTCAGTTTTTTATCTGTGTCAAGGTTTTCAGTGACTCTGCAGCTCCCGTCTCCTCAGCGAGACCACATGGATGTTTTGTGTGTCGGTAGTTCATCTTGTGGTTTTCACACTGTGCTCAACAACTGTGGACCCTGAGGTTACAATTGGTCAGCGGACAGGATGCCTTCATGTTGGGACTCAAACGCCTCGTCAGGAGGTGACAATGAAGCTGTCACAGCTCTTTCTCTGAAGGAGAGACCCTGGTTTTATTTATCAATATGCTGCTTGGAGTTTCTTAATCTTTAATAAAGAAATATGGTTTACACGTTTCTCTCTTGGGTGTGTCGTATGTATGGGTGCTATTTTATGGGGGTTCCCAAACATCACAACAATGCTGCAAAACGTGTTTGGGAGAGCAGATTAGAGAAACAACGTGGAATCAGACCATTCAGTTCAGTCGGTTTGATGATTTTAGAATTCATGAGATGTTTGTGTTCCATGACAAGAAAAAGTCTCCTTCAGATTGACAGCCTGGCTTCAGAGTTTAACGTTTTTGTTCATTGAAGCAAATTAAATTTATATTGAACCATTAAAGTGATTCAGTACTTTTAAAAGGATGTTTTCGAGGAACCAAAATGACGACATGGTTATGGATGGATTTAATTACATCTACTTGAGTACTGTTCTGGAGCAGCTTTACAACATATTAGTACAAAAACAGGTTGATTAATTCAGATCAACGTTTTATTTTCTACATTAGTACATAAACACATGTTAGATTGGTTTTAATCCCTAAACTGGATGCAGTCTGTTTTCTCTTACATTGTAAATTAAATTGTATTTTTCTGCTTTTTGGCTGGATTTCAAACGTCAGCTCCAGCGTTTAGAAACTTATCATCCATGACCTCAGAGGATTCTGCATGCTCGGGCCAGAAGTATACAAAGTAAATTCTGACTTTTAAAGAGAGTTTTGTACACAATAATGTGAGCCTCTGGTGGTGATTTCTGTGTTTGTTTCAAGCATCAGACTGAAGAACAGAGGCTTTGTGAGCAAAACTATTGTTTTCTGCTGCCTTTTGTTTATATTTGATTTTATTTAACCTGTTTTGTTTTCTTTGTGTGCACATAGTATTTAAATGAAGTTCAGTATTTGGATTTGGGTTGGAATATTGGTGCTGTTTTGGTTTAGTCACTGATTAATGATATTATATCTCTTTTAAAAAGGGTGACGTGAAACTTAACACCAGAGCATGGTAGTGTAAAGGCATAGAGGGATCTGCCCAGGGCACCATTCAGGCTACAAACCACATTTAGAAAATCTAAAATTAATGAAACATTTGGAGTCAACAAAAGTCAAGATGGCTGCCTCGGCTGAATAATATCAGTAAACACAAAAATACCTCTAACTCACATTGATCTAAAATCTGATGTGTTTAGCAGTTAAATCTTCCACACTATTGGGCTGCTGACAGAACATAAGATTTTCTTTCAATATGATATTAAAGGTGGTGGGCAACATGTATTCATTTAAGGAAAAATGGGACTTTAATCATCACAGAGGTGTGTCAGATTAGAACTGTAGCTGATTTTACGTGTCAAGAAATATTTAACTCACAACTTGTCCTGTGGAGAAAAGTCTTCAGTAGTTTTTTTTATGGTAAATGGTGAATTAGGAAATTGCAAATATTAGTAAACTTGTCTTTATTAAAGTTCTCATTCACTCATTATTTAATTACATTTTTTGTGATCTCTAGTATAAACGAATGCCTTATGAGTCGATCTCTATGGAAAAAGCTCTGGTGCTACTGTTTCAGGAAGTAGAAGTTTGGAAGACTTGGAAAAAGGATTTGGAGTCTTATTTCCTGATATGTGGACATCTCTCCTCTGATTGGCTAACAGCAACACGCCTCTACCACTGACTCTGTTTGCTACAACGTTGATGTTTTATCTCCACAAATAACACAAGCCTGGAGGAGTTCTGCTGTGTGGTGGAGTTGCTAATGCTAATGGTTAGCTTCTAATAGCCGAGACGTTCTCTGCTGTTTTCTGGACGCTAAACCAACAACAGCCTTTCCTGTCACAAGCTGAGATGGGTGAGTCCATGAATTTTAATTCACAGTGTGACGTAGTGTTCCCTTGTCTGTTTTCTATCCGAAGCTAATGCAGGAGCTAGGTGTAGAGGACTATTTTCACGTTCAGCCTGCATGTTAAATTCAGAGTGACCAGGCATATTTAAAAAATAACAAGTAAAAATTGGTTTCTCATTGAATTTGGTCTTTAAAATTTCTCTTTCACTCAGAAAGTGACAGTTTAACCAGTTAAAACCTCTGTTAAAAGAGGTTCTGATGGGTCCAACACAGAATTAAACCTTCAATCTAATAAGAAAGATATTCACCAATGTTCTGGTATAAAGTTTGTCTTGGTTTCCATTCACCTCTGATTTATATTCAGCCTGAACAAACTTGGATTCTGACCTGCACAGACCTGTTACATTATAAATCATATGCACATTTTCCCTGGGTGTTAGCCAGAGAGTCTAAAAACAAGTTAGTGAAGCCTTGATATTGCAACTCAAATGTGTTTAATGAATCAAATCCATTCTGCAGCAAGGAGCAGCTGTCCATCAGCTGATGCTTTTAATATGGATTCTGTTTGCTGTCACATCATTAGCTCAGGCCTGCCAAACACCAAACCAGACCGATGAGAGGTGCTGAATGGGGGGAGACATGGATGTTTCCTCTCCCTCTGCTGCATCCTGGCAGAAAACCTCCTCTGCTCTGTCAATTAGGGGGAAGATTTAGTCTGACGCACCAGCAGGAGGATTTAAAGTGGCACACCAGGATGTGCAGGATGCCAGCTGTCCTCTGTCTCTAACTCATGTCTGCCCCTGCCTGCAGACGGCCTGGACAGCTGATTGGACTAAATAGGTTCACGTGTCTCCTGGTTCAGAGACAAACTGACGAGCTGACAGACAGAATATCAGATTAGCTAACAGTCTAGATGTCTCATTGGCATTGTGTTTCACAGAAGGAGCGGATAAATGGATGTTACACGAGGTGACGGATGTCTCCAGAGGATCTGGCTGTTTGGATGAAATGAATATGCTTTCTGTGACCTGGTGGAAAGACGTTCTGCTGCAGAACAAGTGCACATCAAGACCAGGCAGAGCATGTCAAACCTACTCTCAAACTCTGATGAGATGTTCTCAAACTGGTTACATTATGTCCAGAATAATTAATCTTTTGCTTCACAGAATCCTTTCACATTTCACCCATTTGGTTCCACGAAACAAACTCCAGCTAAAAGCTTCTTCCAATGAGCTAAAAGCCAATGGAGCGTTTTCCTGATGCATCCTTCTGTCTGCTGCTCAGGTCTGGATAAAACAGCTCATTACTCACTTTACCTTCAGCAGCTGGAGGAAATAAAAGCCAGTTTGAATGAGAGAGTCCACTTGTGCAGGCAGTAATGGACCGTTATGCGGATACAGGCAGAGCTGCTGTCATGCAGGGAGATATGGGTCAGTGTCTGCAAATCAAAAGAGTAGTGGTGCCAGGCCGCAGGGTTGCGTTAACGTGGCAGAGCCGTGAGCTTAAATCACGGAGCAGAAACGCTGAAGCCACACAGACATGAAAGGGAAGCTGCTTTATTGCCATAAATGTGCAAATGCGCTGAAAGCATTGCAAACTCCAGCCATCAGATACCGAATAAGCTCAGGAGGACAGATTAAATCTGATGAGACTCCGTGTTCTCTGAGCCGCTCACGTAGCATCATTAGATTTAAGTCACACAACTTATTACCTTACTCTGAAAAAACCTGAGAGGAGTTCAGTTTTGTTCTCTTCAGCTCAATGTTTTTCTCAGCATAAGAGTTTTCCTGGAACCAAACTATGACTTCAATGTTCTATCGATGCTATGATGATTCGGTACGAACAATGACCGTCTGTTCAGTTAGATGGTACCATCACCCATCCATCCTGTGCTTGAGTCTGAGCCAGACGTGTTCTTACACAGACGTCTGGTTAAATTTGTCCTTCCACACCTCCGGCCTCACCAGAAATCGTTTCTCACCCAGCTAGGTGTGACTCATAGTCCTCCATCAGTGTTCATCTGCCCCTGCAGGCTGGAAGCCCTCATCTTCTCACCCTGGGCCCGTTCTCCCTTTCTGAAGTCTCTGTGAATGTGTTCTACGCGACTCTCATTAACAATCTCCTGGTGCATTGTCTGTGACTTTGCATTAAATGTGTTTCGACCTAAAACATTACAACAGAGCCTGCAGCTGCCCTGCAGCTCTTCAGCTCTTCAGCTCCGTGCAGTGATGTGAAAGTCACTTTATACTTTGTTGGAGAAAACAGAAGACAGTTTTTTTATTGTTCTTCAACAACTTTCTAAACGCACAGCTTTATAAATGTTAATGCTAAAACCTGAGATAATATATGTTGCAGTTTCACTAGCACTCTGTAGAAATCAGCTTTCATTTTAAAGTTTTTTTATTTCTGAAAATTTCTGGTTTGATCTGGTTTTGATGCCGCTACAACATGGGGAGAATTAGCAAACAGGATTTCCTTGTTAGACTTGGGTTTAAGGAAAGACTTGAAGTTGAGATGCATGAAGCTGAAGTCAAACAGAAGATTTGAGGAGTCACGATCATAAACTGGGAACAGATTACACGTCAGCTTTGTCACCACAGCCGACAGCAGCGGCGCTAATGGTTTGTTAGCTTCTGTCTCTGAAATGTCAGGATATTTAACCCCCTAATGCAGAGCTCCATCTTTGTTTTCACTTTCATTCAGCGCCCTTCTGAATGGCCCCTCATGAAAAGAAAGACTAGACCCAGAACTCGCCTTTCAGCGTCCTCCCTCTCTCTCTCTCTCTCTCTCTCTCTCTCTCACACACACACACACACACACACACACGCACACACAGTCTGCTTGTTTCTGTTATACACTAAAAACCAAAACTCAGACGTGATCTAGTTTCCTCTCAGGTTTTGTGTTTTCTCTCTACCAGCCCCAAACAGTCATGAATAAAACTCTTCATCTCACAGAAACCTCACTGAGTCCATCCTCTTCTTCTAACACACACACAACCCTTGCTCCTCTCATTTCATTTATCTCTCCATCCAATCATCTCTCTAGCTCTCTATTTGGTCCAAAAATAACCCTCCATCGTGAGGTGCAGCACCCCTCCGACTCTCACTCATCTAAAACACTGCTCCCGCTGACCGAGCCCACGACTAAAGAGCAGGAGACGTAACGAGTAGCAGGATCAGCGGGGAGCTGCTGAGGCCATGTCCATCCTGACAAATCCCAACTTTACTGAACGAGGGAACAAGAGATGGCATAGTTGGATCTGATTGAGTTCACAATCTAATCTGGGTTGAGACTGAATCCAGAGAAGGAGACAGCTCAATAAATTGTGTTGTTATGTTGGTAGAAATGTCCAGGGTGGGGCTTTGGGTCCAAAATATGAAGTAGTACGCAATATATTGAATATTTGCGTGTTGGTCTTCCTGAAATGTCCTAATTGACCAAATTGTTACAACTAAGTATACATTTTAAATGCTCTCCATCAATCATCTTCATCTAATTGCTAGAGTTTTCACTTCGCCTACGTGTTTCTAAATGCATCACAGCTCACTCCACCTCCTATCCAGAAGCTCTGACAGCAGACTCCGCCCTTCCACCTGGGAAAAGAGAGGAAAAGAGAGATGTGCTGTTCAGCAAAGTAAATAAGAAGCTACTTGTTTCTGAAGAAAAGCAGCTAGATCCCTGAGAACAGCACAATTTGTAGAAAAGTCTCAAAAACATGTTTTTACAAAGATTAATTGCTTTTTCACTCTGAGACATGACGAGTGCAGAGGTACTCAAGAGACTTACCGAGGACTAATTAGCATGCTAACACTGTGTAACAGCCAACTTTACTTTTATAAAGGAATTATCGAGTAATAAAAGAATCTCAGGATGGACTTAGCTAAATGGTTCACTGCCTATGTCAAACAGCAGTCTTTATATTTAACCTCAGTCATTTTACTGAATGTCATTTTTTAATTGTGCTTCATTTTGAATCTAATCTAAGGCAGTAATGCCTTTTATATAATTATGCTTTCTTCTAAACATTACATTTCTGTTTTAGTTACATTAGCCATTTTATATTAAACCGCACATCCATTTAGAGGACAGCTGTTGGTTGTTTATATTGAGGGAATGAAGGTCAAAGAGCCGACATCTGTAAGCCGTGTTTAACAGACTATAGCATTTAATTAAGGGCTGATTAAAATATCAAAAATACATTTTCTATTCCAATATAACCTCCAGATATAATATGGCATTTAAGTATATTGCCCAACACCATTAAGAGGGTAAACAACTGCAGAAGACTTGATTTTTAAACGAGGACCTGAAAATCTTCTTCTTCCCTAATTGACGTTTGCAGACTTTTAGTTTTCTGAAAAACCCATCACAACTTTTCAACAGGTTCTGGTCAGGACTGAACTGTTGCAGCACCTTTATTCTTGTACTTTTCAGCTGCTCTGTTTGAGATCTGCATCTGTGTTTAGGACTACTGTCCTGTTTCACGATCCTGTTTTAGCTGATGCAGGTAGAAATACCTCCTATTTATCATGATTAAAGCTAAATTCTTGTGTTTATAAAAAATGACATTTCATGAATAGATTTTGTTCATTCGAAACTGATGTAGAATTAATTTTTTTACCCTAAAAATGCAGGTATTTTTGGCTCAGAATTCATTTTGCTGCAATATAAAAAGGTCAAAATCAGAACAGTCCTAAGTGGGATGAACAGGAGCATTAACCAGACACAAAATAAGGAAAAATTAAATATTCTACATTAAATATAATAAATAAAAGAAACTTCACTCAATGGAAAAAGTTCAGAGGTTTGTCTGCTTCTCTCAGCAGCAGCAGCAGATCAACAGTAGACAGCTCCGGCCCAACGCAGGCAAAAAAGCTTTTCTCCATCACTCGGAGACTTTCCTCCTTTCATCATCATGCTCTGAAATTACGTGTTCTCCCCCTAAAAAGAAAAAGTTTTTCTTTCTCCAGGCAGTGAATAAAAAGGCTGCATATTTGTGAGATGACTTTGCCTCTTTGGGTCTCCGTGGAGACAACCCGATCCAGCCTGACTCTCAGAGTGAAGGAAACCAAACAACGTGGAGTCCAGCAGAGCTTTGATCAGACCGACAGAGCTCAGCTACCTCTGAAGAGTCCACATCACAGCTCATCATGTAGAAAGGGTCTGATTCTGGGAGCAGAGACCTCAGCCTGCCTTGAGTTCAGATGCTTATTCTCATCTGAAACATTTCTGTAAAGAACTTTAACACAAGTCACACAGAGACCTAAAATAGGACCATAAATGCTGCTATGATAAAAAAAAGAACAGAAATTAGACAGAATAATACATCCATCCTTTTTTCCATCCATCCATTTGTCCATCCATCCATCTGTCCATCCATCTGTCCATCCATCCATCCATCCATTTGTCCATCCATCCATCCAGCCATCCATCCATCCATCCATCCATCCATCCATCTATCCAGTCCATCCATCCATCCATCCATCCATCCATCCATCCATCCATCCATCCATCCATCCATCCATCTGTCCATCCAGCCATCCATCCATTTGTCCATTTGTCCATCCATCCATCCGTCCATCCATCCACCCACCCATTTCTGACACTCACTAAGAAAAATATCCTCACCTTCTTCAGCAGGTGTTGAACTTGATTTGCTGTATGTGTGTCTCAAAGCTATAAAAATAATTTGATGACCTGCTTTTTTTCCTAAAATATGATTTGAATATAAAAGTTATAACACATATTCCAAGTCAATATATTGTATAACTACTGTACAGCTCATGAGTTGGGCAAATCCCCTATGAAAATTGTGGTTTTGCGAGATTTTCCACAGTAGCCATGGAGTCATGCACGAGTTTGCAGAAAGTGTCTCCCTGCTGCAGCAACAGTCATTAAAGAGATAAAAAGCCATCTATTGTCCTTGAGCACCCTGAGACTTATTATGGGCTCTATTCTTGGAGGAAAAAGTGCCACTTGCAGAGCGTGAGTGCCCAGATTCAATGGTGTCAGTCATTTGCAAGTGAAAAGGTGATATATCAAGGAGGATAATGACCGGGCTTAAAGGAGGGGAAAGAGCAGAGGGGGAGCAGTGTGAGGGAGCATGATGAACCATATAATTAGCTAGTGTGTGTGTGTGTGTGTGTGTGTGTGTGTGTGTGTGTGTGTGTGTGTGTGTGTGTGTGTGTGTGTGTGTGCGTGTGCGTGCGTGCACGTGCGTGTGTGTGTGTGTGTTTTGATGGGGAGGTCTCAGTTACCTGCTGTTATGAGCTCAGGTGTTTGAGCTGCACATAACTGACACGGATTACGACAACCTGTGAATCAAACACAAGCTGCCACCAACACCGAGAGCAGAACATAAAAACTGCCTTAATCAACACAAATAATAAAGAAAAATAAAAATGGCTGCAAATAAAGATTTGAAGTGATTATTCAGCTGATTATTGTCTCATTACTTAACCAGTGACTGTTTTGCTATGTAATAATTAAACAATAAATGTATCTCTGATATGCCTATTTCTGAGTTTCTGGGATGTATTTTAGTCCCTATTGAAGCAGGAGAAAAAAAACTTCTAAACTAAAAATAATTCTAAAATAATCATGATTTGAATAACCAGTTAATTATTATCTCAGTTCAATATTATTTTTACATTTTTATTTACATTATAATTTACCCATTTTGCTCTAAATTAATTAAAAAACTTGCAAACAATAGTGTTGTTCTTGGTGTGGAAATGTGGGTTAAAGTCTTTTGAAGAGTGTCTGTGTGAAAATTCTACAAAAATGAATGTTTAATCTTTTGTATATTGCTCATTTGTCAGTTTAGGGAAAGAAAATATTTAAACAGATTTAAACAATCATGCTAATTATGAAATTATTTTAAAAGGAAAACTTTTTTTACTGGGTTGTTTTTTAAATAACTATCTGCATTTTTGCTTGCTCTTATAATAGTTATGAACAACCTTTTTTGGAGGACTAATTCTACTACACAGTTGAGAGCTATAAATGCTCCAGGCCACACAAAGCGGTTGCTCCTTAACCTATAGGAAACACATTAAATGTGTTGTGTTACACCGGTGGTTTTCAATTATCCTCTGTCATGCTGCCCCAGGAACATGCCCGCCTAAATGCTCGCTAGTTTGCATGGTAATTGTTTGTCATTTTGCACTAAACAGACCAATATGCACTGTCAACACATTGAAACTGCTGTCATTTATTTATTTATTTAGTTGACTTGACTTTTGAGGCATTTTAGTAATTTTCTGACTGTTTATTTGAATGCTTCCCCCAGACTAGGAAAGGAAATCGTCAAGCTCATTAGGTCCACCAGCTGCAATCACTTTCTTCACCTGTCTATGGTTCCTCCTCTGTTTTTCTTTTCACTTTCACAGAATTTTCCATCTCCCCTCCTCCGTCACTGGTGCACCGGTGTAGGCTACTTCTATGGGTTGAACAGGCAGTTGGTTGATTAGTTTGAGCCCTACTGCCACTAAAAGACTGGACACTTGTTTATCGTTCAAGCATGAATAAAGACACTAATACTAAAACATGCTGCTGCCTCTAGCACTCCCCTGACATAAATACCTGAAACTTAAAAATCTGACTTAAAGCATCGTCTGAGTCACATTAGGTAAAATAACCAGTTAATCAGGAACTGAAACACATGTTCATGCAGCTTCATCCATAGGATTTATTCATCGTTGACAATTTTAATAAACTTCAGAGCAAATGCAAAACTGACTTAACGGTTCCTCAAACTGACTGGCTTTCTTTGTAATTAAAGTTTTTTACAAAGTGATGACTTTAGATTTGGAATCAGCTTAGTTAAAAAGAGAAAGTGTATGAGGAAGATTTTGTTTAGCATATTTACAAAACAAGCTAGGTTTTGAATGCAAACACGGTCACGGAACTCTCACCCCTCCCCTCTGGTATCTTCCCTGAGTCGCTTCTGCTGGAACTGGAAACCTGCATTTCAAGAGGAAATAAGACACCGCTAAACACCAGTCGCCGTTTTCTAGGTCCAAACGTCTTTTGCTGTCTTCAAATGGTGTTTTTCTTTTTGGGACTCTGGTAGTTTGTCCTAAAGTTGAAGTGGTAGCAGCCGGCTGTTTCTCCTTCTCTGATATTATTGAGCGGAGAACCTCTCACACCAGTGGTGTTCTGTTGCTAAATACATGAGTGTGGAATGAGTGGAGGACCCAGGGAAGTGCGGTGAGACCGACAACCAGATGTTACGTACCCTAAGGGTTCATATTGTGTTTATTTGTGTGGGGAGACCTGTTTATTTCTTTCCTAGCTCGCCCACTCCACCCTCTCCATGGCCAGAACCCTCTGAAGACCTGGACAGAGATTTGGGTGTCCGGTCCCTTCCTGTTTGGTCTGCCTCCGTCGCCTCGCAACGGACTCACAACTTCCGGGGAAAACTCCGCTGCCGGTCTCCACCGCAGCTGCTGGAAATTCCACTAATTAGTGTTTGATCCAATAAAAGAACCGCTTCGTCATCAGACGAGGAGAGCTGTTGAGATCAGTGAGCAGTCTCTCCCTCGCTGGCTGGTTGGGCTGTTGGTACCGTGTCCGGACGTTTGAGTGAATGTCTCGAAAGGTTATCCGGTGAAAGCCGTAAGCTAAGTTGTTTGTATTGAACTACTAACCGTGAAAGCCGTAAGCTACTTTGTTTGTATTACTGACCGGCATAAGCCGTAAGCTAATTTGGTATTTTAGTTCCTCTGGTGGAAACCCTGAGATATATTATTTGGTGTATGACGCTGCCTTATTTTACTGGAGGTATCTGGGGGAGTCCAGGTGTTTTTTAATTGGTGGTGTTAAACCGCCGGGGGAGCAGCAGGACAGGCGTTTCTCTGTGCTGTTGGCTCCCCGGCGGTTTATTTTGTGTATTTATTGTGATTTCTTTAGTTTGGTCTCTTAAGGTTTTAGCAAACAATTCAGTATTCATTTGGATAACCGTTTAAGATGTGATTCAGACAATTCATTTGTGTAACCGTTATGTGATGTCTTTTGTTTGAGTCTGCAGGAGACAGACTAATGCTGTGTTCACACCGGGCTTGACGTTTGCGTCGCCAGCGTCAAGTTTCAATGTTAAGTCTATGGTAAGGCGCGTCAGAGCTGCTTCAACGTCCCTGCGTCGCTTTGTGAGCGTTGGGCGCGTCAAAGCTTGATACTTTACACGCTTTTCAAGCTTTGACGCTTGCGTCAAAGCTTGAAAAGCGTGAAAAGTATCAAGCTTTGACGCGCCCAACGCTTGCAACGCAAACGTCAAGCAAGTTCAGCTAGCTGAACTTTCTGCGTCGCTTTACAAGCGTCAACCAATCAGAGCGCGAGTTGATACGCCACAGCAGAGCGAGGGAAGAAGGCGAATTCATTCAGCAATGGAGGAGAAACTGATCGTAGCTGTTTGTAACCAGCGTGAACTGTATGACCCGACCTGCTACGCCTACTGAGATCGGAATAAAAAGGACCTTGCTTGGAGGAAGGTTGCTGGAGAACTTGGCGTGTCGGGTGAGTGTTTTTTCAACGTTAACGATCCGCCATTGTTACAAACATCCGGCAACAGAGAGCCGCGCACGCGCTCTGTCCTCCCTTCCCCTCCCCGTGGGGCTGACGCAACCGTCAAAGCAAGCTGCTTCAACGCAGGCTGCGTCAACGTCAAAAATATATAGGCGTCAAAAACGGCATGAAGTATGCGTTGTTTGACGCCCGGTGTGAACACAGCATAAGACATCACCTCATCATTTGGTTTGGTTTGCTGTTTTGGGTTATGAGACCTTTTGTTAATTCTGTTTACACGCCGGTTTAGTTTGTGTTTGCATTCATTTCTGTTTGTAAATAAAACATCTAATCATTTTTACCATCTGAACATGTCTCCTCTTTGTTGCCCCTGGCCACCTAGACGGCCTGGGTCGTAACACCAGATGGTCCAATAGTCGCTTTCAGTCCGAAACGTGTTATTGGTGGAGGTTTTTAGAAAAATGCAAGAGCACCACTTCATTCATTTTTTTTTATTTCCACAATATATTATAGCCTTTGTTACTATGTTAGAACATTGTTAAGAGGAATGAAAATAATGTTTTAAAGGCATTGGCCAGACTCAGCATGAAAATTGTAAAATATCAGTTTAACTACACTTTAGCATCTATATAAAAATGAACTGGGTTCAGTTTTTCATTTTGTTAAGCAGTTTTGTCACAAATCATTATAGAAAATCAAAATTTTCTCCTCTAAACACTGAAAAGCGCTGGTTCAGCACACGTCACTCAAATACGTGTAAGAAGGCACAGCTCCTGCTACTTACTAGGAGATTAACTGTATTTTGCTCTACTTTGTGCTCTCAATGCTTACGGATAATCATGTTTACAGCTGCAGCAAAAAGTCTGAGCCATATGTCAGAGTCCTACAGGCATTTTCTTAGCAAAATTAAAGTAATTTACTGTTTGTGAGGAGAATCTAGCGAGCTGTAAGCACAACGCTAGCTTCAGTCAGACCTGCGTGACCATTACAGCACAGACTGCAGGGGCTGGTCAGGGCTGCTCACTCAGAGGTTTGATCTAAAATAATAATCTACATATTCCAACTATAAATCCATCTGGAACCGCTACCAGTCCTTTTGGACTCCTTAAGTCCTGTTAGCATGACGGTAGCCGCACGGCTAACAGTGTTAGCTCTGGTAAGGAAACAATAGGTCATTTGGGAAAGCTACGACACACACAGAGGTTGGATCTTAAAAGATGATCCACGTATTTTAACAACAGATCATCCTGAGACCAGTAGAACCTTCGTGCCATCCTGGATTACAGCCAAAACAACCACGAGCCGAGTTAACGAGCGACATCTGCGAGTTAACTAGCGGCAGCTGCAAGGGGCCGCAGCGTCAGCAAATGTTATTCTGGTAAGCTATCAATTAATTTTTTTCCGGAGTTATATTAATATATACACGCAGCGGTAAAACTGGGATCACATTGTTTTATTTTTCTGTAGGTTTATTGAATTATATTGGGACAGAATGATGAAGCTATCTCATCAGCTGAGCGGTCCCGGTTGCAGCTTCGAACACAGGAATTAAATATTCAATAAAAGTAAATAAACTGTACCGATTTTAGTTCTGAAGACGTTCATCATCCTCCTCCAGAATAGTTTTGCCAGCGGTGTCCATATCAGCTCACGAGTCTTCTGAGTTAAACAGTACCAAACGTGTGCACCTTCGGTTATCCAGCTTGCTGCGTTAGGAGTCAAACTCCGGTTGAACTCTCCGTGTGCTCCAATATCCGTTCTCCTCATCGTAATCCATGGAAACACAATCTGACCGACTAGCAGAGGTTTCAGAAGCTGCATCTGACTGATAAAACATTGTTGTCTGCTATAAAGCAAACACAGAAATACCGAGCTGCTCACTGTTTTACACTATAACTTTCTGAGGATCTCCTTGTAAAACGTCATCGCCAGCTTAACCTCAGACCGGAAGCCTTCCTCTGTTTTTTCCCGCGCCGTTTAAAAACACTGGATTTTCTTAAAGATCCAGCTGAAAATCCCAAAAAGAAAATGAATTGAGGTTTTAATACATTTTCAAAAGGAAATTTGCCTATGGCCAATATCTTTAACCCTCCCGCTGTCCTATTGGGTGACCCCACCAGGAAAGGTGACGTTTGAGCAGGGTGTGATTGTTTATCCCTTGGGGTCCATGTGGCAGGGGTGAGGTGGTGCTCAGTCCTCACCTCTGCCACGTGGACCCCAAGGGATAAACAATCACACCCTGCTCAAACGTCACCTTTCCTGGTGGGGTCACCCAATAGGACAGCGGGAGGGTTAAGCTAATTTGTTTTCCAAATTTGCCATTGCAGCTTTAAACTTACAGGAACACAACAGTTTTTTTCTGGTTCTAACAGAGTAATATACAGATGTTAACATCTGTCAGGAGCCCTGAGCTCATTAATGTGTCAATTTAAAAACCAGACAATAAAAACACTATTTGGTTTGATTGCTCTCATGTCATTAGTAAAACATGAAATGGGATTAAAGGTAGGGTAGAACATTATTTTTTGGAGCACTTTTTGCAACATTGCTTGAAATGCTTTTTACGTACCATTGCCAACCAATAAATTAAATGGTTTGTCAAAAAAGGAAAAATTCAAATTTTCTCCTAATGTACAATCATGTAAAAACCACATCCAATTATTTTGAATGAAACTGCCTTCTGACCATTCCCGCCCCCTCTGAGTATACCTATCTGTGTGCACGAATTATGCACTTTGAGCAGTCAAACAGAAAAACAGTCAGAGCTGGGCTAGCTTTATAAGCTAGCATGCTTAATTGCTATGCAATTAAGTAGGTGTATAACGTTTGAAGTTATGGTAGAAAAGGTGCGAACAATTGGTAGAACATGTAAAACTGTATTTGAAAAGTCTACGACCTAGAATAAAGGCAATGAAGAGCGGAACAAGAGCATAATGTGCATTGATGCTGCATTTGAATGACGGTGTCAACTCAAGGAACAGGTGGAGCTGGAAATCGATGCCATGGTGGTTCTAGTTTTTCTTGATAGGTAAGATACCTTTGTTTTTTTGGTTGACAACATCCGCCGCATCCGATATTCTATGGAGGTGTGGCTTGGGGGGAGCCTAAAGAAATGGATTTAGACCTTTGAATAGTGCATTTTCAAAATGTAGCTTGCTGGAACAGCTACCATTAAGTAACATCTAGTGGTGAAGTTAAATACTGCGGTGATTTAGCTTAGATTTTAATTATACATTTAATAAACTATATAGTTTCATCTTTAAGTGTTTTATATTGAATCAAACAGTCTGCATATGTAAGTTCAAAATAATCATTGCAGAACCCCCCACCCAAATGCTGTGTAATTAATGGCCAATTATTGTGTGTTTATGTATTTATGAGCTGTCTGTCCTTTAGCTGCTGTGACACAATAAAAGATTCAAATGCTGTGAAATCCACAGCTGGTGTTTTATAGCTCTGTAAAATATCAATAAAAGAATGATTCAGCCTCTCAGGTTGGACACAAAGAGGATCCAAATGCTGTGCTAATTTAAAACTGTCAGAGTGAGAAGTCTATGAAAGCCCTCCCCTCCCAGCGTGATCCTTTTCACATCACCTGACATCTGTTTGGATAGGTAATACTTTACCGTTTTACCCTGTGAGCCTTCAGCTGGTGACAGCATCCCAAACCTTCAAGGAGGGCACTTGTTCTAATACGATGCTAGTTGCCATGGAGACATGGCCAACTTTGAGGAGTAGTTCAGCGGATCAATATTTGTTGAGTAAAGAGGAACAACAAAGAAAAATGTGAAAGAGAGGGGTGTAGAATGTAGTTTGACAAACAGCTGAGAGGAGAGAAAGGACTTCTACAAGTAGAACACAGGCAGGAGGAGAATAATGAGGCAAGGATATCTTCCTCAGATTGATGCCGAGAGTCAAAACTTAGCTGAAGGAAAACCGAGGGTGGATACTCCAAATAAACCACCTGAAGTTACAGTGACACGTTGATGGAAATCAGTTAAAGAGCAGGTTCACTGAGAGCCCATTTTTACTTAATTTTTTTGAAAATGATCAGTCACTCTGAGTTTGTCAAGCAGTCTGAATGTGAAAATAGTCTTCTACCCCTATTTGCTGCATTAGCTTCTGATAGAAAATAGAGGGGATAATGCTCTGTTTAGAAAAGCCTAATAGATCTACGTCACACTGTCACTTAACATGCATGGACTCACCCATCCTGGCTCACAACAGGGAAGGCTGTCGTTGGTTTAGCATCCAGGCAACAGAATAGAATGTCTTGGCTAGTAGAAGCTAACCATTAGCATTAGCAACTCCACCACTCAGCACAGGGCCGGATTTGCCGGCAGGCGACACAGGCGACTGCCTGGGGCGCAATCTCTGAACAGGGCGCAAAATTGCAGAATAAAAAAAAACCGTTAAATGTATGTAGATCAAGCCCCTATCAATGTACCTCCTTAGAAATGTTGTTAGGTAGCACAGCATGTGTGTTTTGGTGCTGGTCCATCTATGCTGGGCTCACACTTTAAAACGATTTTGAAAAGACTCCAAAAGATTATCAGCTCACATCTAAAGACAGTTTTTAGTCCTAGACTAGTCTCAGACTAATCGCTGAATCTTGTAGGAACACTAGTTACAAGACTACAACTAGATTATTTTAGCATTTTATTATCGCTAATGCTCTGCAGAAGTTTGAAATGGAGGAGAAGCAGCTTTTAGCTACTAGCTTTTGCCACTGCAGTCGTTTGTAGCGAAAAGAAACAGAAGAGAAGGCGTCAGAGAATATGGGCACTTCTTTACGTTCTCCACCCTGTTGTGGTATGACTGGCAGTCTTTAGAAATCTTATTGGAGTCTCTGCGCGCTCCCGTCGTCTCGATCGTTAAATGTAATGTGATAATCTGCTGTCGGCAACCCGATTTATGCCAGTCTTTCTCTAGTCTTTCACTTCCAGCATGCTAGATATTGTCTCTAGTCGGAGTGTAGTCGTAGTGACGTACAACAATCAACAACCAATAAAATACGTTCTCACAGCGGAACCAGGAAGCTCCGTCAGTCAAAACAACACAAACATGTCTATAGACGTTGAAATAAGAGCTCCAAGCAGGCGAAAGTGGACCGTGGAGAGAGAGGAGCGCTTGGTCGAGCTGTGGGCAGAGCAACCGTGTCTCTGACACTTTCTCTTCTGTTTCTTTTCGCTACAAATGACTGCAGTGGAAAAAGCTAGTAGCTATAAGCTGCTTCTCCTCCATTTCAAACTTTTTAGCATTAGCAGGAATAAAATGCTAAAGTAATCTAGTTGTAGTCGTGTAAATAGTGTTCCTACAAGATTCAGCGATTAGTCTGAGACTAGTCTAGGACTAAAAACTGTCTTTAGATGTGAGCTGATAATCTTTTGGAGTCTTTTCAAAATCTTTTTAAAGTCTGTAGGTGTAAGCCCAGCATTAGATTTCTAAAGACTGCCAGTCTTACGTCAAAAAGACACGGCTGCTCTGCCCACAGCTCGACCGAGCGCTCCTCTCTCTCCACAGACCACTTTCGCCTGCGTGGAGCTCTTATTTCAACGTCTGTAACGATCCAGACGACGGGAGCACGCAGAGACTCCAATAAAATTTCTAAAGACTGCCAGTCTTTAGTCTGAGACCGTGAAAATCCTTAGGTGTAAGCCCAGCATTATGCTGGGCTTACACCTACAGACTTTAAAAAGATTTTGAAAAGACTCCAAAAGATTATCAGCTCACATCTAAAGACAGTTTTTAGTCCTAGACTAGTCTCAGACTAATTGCTGAATCTTGTAGGAACACTATTTACACGACTACAACTAGATTATTTTAGCATTTTATTCCCGCTAATGCTCTGCAGAAGTTTAAAATGGAGATGAAGCAGCAGCTTATAGCTACTAGCTTTTTCCACTGCAGTCGCCCCCGTCCCCCGTCATGGTATGAATGGCAGTTTACGCCAAAGACACGGCTGCTCTGCCCACAGCTCGACCAAGCGCTCCTCTCTCTCCAGTCTCCACGGTCCACTTTCGCCCGCTTGAACCCCACTATCTCCGCTCCGCTCCGGCACGAACTGTTGGGCGGTTGTGATTTCTGTACATTGACTGCGGAGGTTCTCCGGCGTCCGGCAAAAATAGAATCGATCCTATTTTTGCCGGATGGCGGAACGGGGGGCGGCGCACTTGCTGCGGAGTTCGTGCGGAGCGGAGCGGAGATAGTGGAATTTGGGGGTTATTTCAACGTCTGTAGACACGTTTGTGTTATTATGACTGACGGAGCTTCCTGGTTCCGCTGCGAGAACGTATTTTATTGGTTGTTGATTGTTGTACGTCACTACGACTACACTCCGACTAGAGACAATATCTAGCATGCTGGAAGTGAAAGACTAGAGAAAGACTGGCATAAATCGAGTCGCCGACAGCAGATTATCACATTACATTTAACGATCGAGACAACGGGAGCGCGCAGAGACTCCAATAAGATTTCTAAAGACTGCCAGTCTTTAGTCTGAGACTGTGAAAATCCTTAGGTGTAAGCCCAGCATTAGTCGGCTAAAATTCTAAAATGTTTTAGTCGACGAAGATTTTTGGTTTTAGGTTTACAAAAAATTAAACAGAGTATTAGTCTTTAACAAATTATTTTATACGTGAGACGTACTCTGAGCTCCTGGAGTGAGTTTCATATCAACATCAGCTAAGACACAATCTTAGCTGCCCCAGATTTTGTTCAGTTAAACAATAATCCCCAGATTGGTATCATTTCTTTTTTTACTTTATTGATAATCACTATACTATATATAATTTATTGATGCAGATCAGTACATCAGTCGATAGATTTTCACAAAAAAAATTATGATTTTCTTTCCTTAACAGAATGGACTCTTAGGGAGCATACATATTCTATACAATATTTAAATAGAAATAAAAATATTGTTTGTTTAATTTATTATTTGATTCATCAGCCCGCCAACTTAGAGTCTGTAAATGTATATTCTGGCAAAGTCCACCTACTTAAATGCAGTAATGTTTTTCCATAAACCTGCAGTGTTGTGAGTTTTCATGAACCCACAGAATTAATATAACCCAGTTGAACATCAACAGTGATGCTCATAAACATTTAGATGGGCTTAAACTGTTATGCTGTTGGTTTAAAAAGCAGGAATGTGACCCGTTATTAGGAACAAGGGAGCAAAGAGAAAAATCCTGACACACTGACTTTAAAACATTCGTCTGAAACGTGTTCAAATAAAACCTGTTAAAAACCGTCATTTCTTTCATTTATCTGCCCAAAATCATGACTTTTTCAGGCAGCTCACAGATAAGAAACTTGTTAATGTCACGAATAGATTTAAAAGTAGCCTCGTCGCTCGTAGTTCTCATCATTTACTTCCTCAATGAGCAGCTGAGCAGCTGCGCACTCCTGCAGCAGGGAAGCGAGTGAAGTTGGCTTCCCACCCACGTGTGGTTAGTGCTACGTTTGTGCTGAATTTCTGATGTGGGCGGGGGAGCGAACTTCACTCGGCTTCATTCGGCTAGTCTGCCGAGGAGAGTGGAGAGAATGTCCGCTGCTGCTGCTGGGACACAGACAGCAGCGCTGTTATGTTTAGCTTTTGTGAGACGGGCGAAAATGTGCATTTTGAGCTTAATTTTCGTCTAGTCTCATCTTATTAACAAAAACTCCCGTACGTCTCGTCATGTTTTAGTCACCAAAGAGCTATTTTTAGCTCGTCAGCGTCTCGTTTTCGTTACAAAAAAAGGGGCGTCAACAAAATCAATTCGTCATCGTTATCGTTGACAAAAACAACACTGCTCAGCAGAACTCGTTCAGGCTTGTGTTATTTGTGGAGATAAAACATCAACGTTGCTGAGCAAACAGAGTCAGTGGTAGAGTCGTGTTGCTGTTATCCAATCAGATGCGAGATGTCCAAATATCAGGATATAAGACTCTAAATCCTGCCGTCTGAAGCTACTTTCTCCTCCACCTGAATTCTCCGTGCTGAAACAGGTGCACCGGAGCCTTTTTCCTCAAGGACAACTTACAGGGCATTCATTTCTACTAGAGACCACTGCAAATGTATTAAAAATGTGAGTAACGTTGACCTTTAAAAGAGAACTCAAGATTTAAGTTTCCCCAGAAAGAGAAAAACTCAAATACAAAACTTGTTAAAACATGATTTTTATGTTTTTGTGAGTTCTGAAGCTTAATTCTGTTTGTCTAGAAAAACATCAAGATGACCACAGGTCAGAGATTAACTCAGGTTTAGGTTCTAATGTTACTTCAGAAATCAAATCAGACAGATTTTTAGTTTACTTTATGGTCACCGGTGCTGGACAAGCAATCATCATCAATTTCCCACCCCTCCCCCACAGATTAAAATGGAATATCCCTTCTATACCTACCTCCTCTATACCTCCCTTCCCACCTCATGCACACACAGAGACACACACACACACACTTTAGTACAGATGAAACAGACAACAAAGAAGAAGGAAACACCATCAAAGAAGGCAACTGCACTGGGAGCAGCAGGATCAGCAGCAGCTCGAGCACTGCCACAGAATACCCAGAAAAGGAGCGAGAAGCACCCAGGCAGCCACAGATGACCACCGCTCCCGGGGCAGTTGGCCCCCACAGAGGAAACACTGGTAGAATCTAAGAAAAATTTAAAAAACAAGTGAAATTATTATTTTAAGATCAAATTAAGAATAAACATTGGATAAATAAAAGACTAAGTAAAACACATGGATAAAAGATAACCAGGTAACACTTTACAATAAGTGTCCCTTTATTAACGTTACTTAGTGCATTACAGTTTTTCTCCTTTGGTTTGGCTCATTTCTTGAAACAGAAATTACATTCTCAAAATAACATGGACAAACCTCCAAACCTCTTGGCAAATGTTCACAACAGAATGGCATTTCTCATTCATTTAATCAAACGGAAAATGCCTTAGTACATGTCTCAATTGTCTCAGTGCATCTGTGCAAATGATTAAGTACAAGTAGCCTACAGTTATACAGTTAGCCCACATTTAGCACATTTTCCAAATGAATAGATCTTGTACATCTAAACTGATTAGTTGATTCTCAGTCCAATGATCATTCTCTCCAAAACATGCCAGCATGATTTCATTGTATAAGTACTCGCATGCACAACTGTCTGTTCAATTGTCAAAACTGGTCAAGAACATAGTACCATGAATACCATATATGAATTTCTTTGAATAGTTGATACATTGATGACAGTCATTGACAGTCAGGTGAAACTAGACTATAAATATAAACACAATAAGCATCTCCACAATAGAGCGGGTTTTGAAGAAGCATCAGATGACAATGAAACAAATCTACAAGGTACCATTTGAGAGGAACTCTGACAGAGTGAAGGAGCTGTGGTACCAGTATGTAAATGTAAGTCAGTTACTGGTTGTCTCCCATTATAACCTTACCTGTAATCACAGTAAGCAGTAGTTCACTTATTTGGTTTCAATACCTCCTTTACCTGATTTCAGAATCAGTATTTGCTTCATCTGACTTCAACAATTTCAACAGAAAACCACAGTTTACTGTATTATACAATTATGATACTTATAGCATACACCATTGTATATTGTTGGTCCTCTGCCATAGTGACAAAACATCTAAACATTTTGTATGGCAGTACTCACACAATGCCAAAGGGACGATGCATTTTGGGGGCACTGACTATTCAGATTAGAAAGGAAAGTAGTTTTGACACATGAGTGAACTGTTTTAGGAGAGATATGAGCTTTTGCAGGTGAACCATGTTGTTGTGATCAACCATCCAGGTTTATTTTGACAAAAGCACCAAGAATGATGAGAATGTCCGATCTGTGTCGAGAAATGAGCCAAAGCTATTGAGAAGGATCTTTGCCATTTTGGAGACACTGACTGTTTAAATGAGAAAGGGATTTAGATTGAAGCCTGACCTAACAGTTCTGGAAGAGATATGAGCTTTTGCAGGTGAGCTATAGTGTTGTGCTAAACTGTGAGAGTGTTTTGCCAAATGATCTCAGAGTTTTGAGAATCTAATTTCTGTTTCATGAAATGAGCCAAACCAATGGAGAAAAACTGTAATAAACAAAGGGTCCCTTTATTAACATTACCATTATTGTTAACTATTAAGTGTCCTTAAGGTTGGGACAAAGGGCTGGTGGGGGAGTCTGCTTAGTAATGCATTACATAATATGGTTAAGCAGTTGTTAATGCTTTATTTAATAGTTTATTAATGCTTAATAATGTACTAAGTAACGTTAATAAAGGGACTCTTATTGTAAAGTGTTACCGATAAGTAAAAACACGCAAATTTATATATACATATATATATATAAAATAAAGATGCCGTATAAGTAAAAGATTGAATAATAAAAAACGTCAAAGATATTAAAGATAGTTAAACAGACTAAAATAATAAAATTCAGCTAAAAGCTATACTAAAAAGGTGAGTCCTGAGCCTGGCCTTAAAAACATGAATATTCTCTGCAGTCCTGAGGTCCTCTTGCAGACCATTGGTGAGAGCCATAAAACTGGAAGGATGCCTCGCCATGAGTATGTGTCCTGACTTTTGTGATGACAAGGAGATGGCTGCCAGAGGAGCACAGAGATCGTGAGGGCTCTTATGGTAGGTGGCACTTCTGAGAGATAAGAAGGCCCAAGACTATTAAGACACTTAAAGACCATTAAAAGAACCTTAAAATCGATCCTGAAATGTACGGGGAGCCAATGCAGCTTGTTTAAGATGGGTGTAATGTGCTCCTGCCTCCTGGTCTTTGTCGGGACACGTGCTGCTGAATTATGACAAACTAAGTGATGAAGGGAAATTGGTTGACATGTGGTATTGGAGCGTTCTGCCTCCTCTGGAGCAGCATCATGCCATCGGATGCTTTGAAAAACAAGAATTGTTTTTCTGATTTAGGACCACAGATAAAAGTGACCAAGATTGGAATTTTTAAATTTGAGGGTATTTTTCTGTTCAGGCTGATCGACCGTCAGCCTGAAAATGTGCTTCAGGGTCATGTTTGGCCAAATAAAAATTTCTGGCAATGTTTAAAACCTCCACTTCTCTGAATCTGAAAATAAACTAAAAACTAGAATTTAACTCAAAGTGATGTCAAACTGCAGGAGGAGAGCATTAGCTCATTATTCCTCCATTCTTCCTAAAGGTTAATGTTGAACAAGCCAAATATCAAGAATCAGCTCATGAATGTGGCGTAAAAAGTGAACAGAATCATAATTTACTGTTGAAACACTAAAACCAGAACCACCATAATAGCTGATCACAGCTCATGATGAAACCTTCTAGATCAAAAATTAAGTAAAAACACCAAGACCATGTTTTATCTTTAATTAAGGGAGTTTTTATGTATTCTCAGTTCCATTAACTGTCTTCTGACCAGAAATCTGGATCTCCTAACCTTTTGTTTATCAACACAATCCTTATTGTCGTTACTTCTGCTTTTGCTAAAAGGTTTTCAAGTAATTCATAAACATGATCTGAAACAACCAGTCATTTTTAACTTTATGATCAAGAAACGATGAAAGCAGAGACAGGACAAGAAGGCTGTAGCAGAGGAGAGTTTCAGTCTGACTGATGGGCTGAAGAAGGCAGCTGGATGAGATTCAGAAAAATATTAAGACAACCTGTGAGGAAGGTACGTCCCATCCTACCTGTTGGAGCGAATCAGAGGGGGAGTTTGTCTCTCTTTGATGTGAACTCTTAGAAATGTTAATTTAAGATTAATTAAGAATAATGTCCTCAGAAATGGAACAAATTAGAGCTCATGTGATGCCATCATGACACCCAAACCCTCAAACCATGAAATCGTTCCTTACCTTTGACACAGAAACATCTGATTCTCATCCAAATTCCTGATTAAATAAATCTGTTTTTACCCTGAAATGCTTTTCATTGATGTGTTTGTGGGGTTTTTTTTGTCCCCTACACACTTTAGCTTTACTTCCTGTCATGTGACCTCTGCGCTGAAAGACTGTCTGGAGACAGAACTTCTGTTTCCTGCTGATGGTGGCTTTTGTTCTTGTCAGAACGTTTGAGCAGCAGCGTCTTCATCCGCCAGCTCCGGCGTCTCATCTCCAGCGTTTCTCTCCTCCGCTCTCCGTCACATCTCCTCACTGTAAATCTGATCACCTCAAAGCCTCACTTTCTCTTCCTCCTTCCTCTCTGAGTGGCGAATCGACCTGACAGCATCGCCTCCTCCATGTCTCTCCTGTTCCTCACCTCCTCGCTTGGCTCCATCCATCACTCTCCTCCTCTATCTTCCTCTGAAGGCCATGACCTTCTTGCTGTGAGTCATCTCCACCCTGACAGCTCCTCCATGCTCCTCCTGCTTTCTGCTGCTCCTCCGTTGGCCCTGTTTACCTCGCTCCCCTGTCACTCCTCATCCTGCCTCAGAGGCCTAACCTCATACTGTCACCTCCTCACCCTGCACCATTTGTCTCATCGTCTGACTGTTTTCTCCTCCTCCTCTTCGGTACCGATGACCTTCGTCCAGGGAAACATTTTCCCCTCCACACTTCTGTGCTTTCATCGTTTCTAACTGTCATACCCTGGTGTCCTGCAGGGCATCGAAGGGCCTCCTATCAGTTCTTATCTCCTGTCTTCTTCTAAAAATAAAAATCCACCACTGATAGTGTCTCAAAAGGCAAATGTCAACTTCATGAAACATTTTCAACCCAAGTTTGTTGCTTGTAGGCGTTGTTGGCATGGCCTGTTGGAGCAGCAGCTTAGAGGTTTCTGAATTAAAACACAACAGATGGAATTACAGCACAGATTTGTTCTCGTGTAATAAAGCTCATAAAAGCAAGGCTGTAGTCTGGTTCTGATTCATACGAGCAGCAGCTGCTCCTCCACCTAACTGTCTGCAGGACAGAGTAACCAGCTTTACCTGTGAATAGATAGCATCTTGAGTCAAAGTGAAGTAAAAACTTGGATAATCTATTGGCTCAGATCTTTGAGTTTATTTTAATTTAAACTAATTAAAAACATTAAACTTCAAAATTAATCTTAACATCCTGACAAACCTTAGTTCAACTGCTGACTGTGTCTGAGACTATAGAGCTTCTTCACCTTCTCACACTAACACAACAGAAAATCAAACAGGGTCAGAGGTCTCATGGTAGAGTCAGAGCCATAGACATGTACATAAACACTAGATGGCGAAAGCGGGAGTCGAGGTTAGCTAAGCAATGGCCATCTTTCTTCAGACAGCAGACGCTCCGCTCTCAATGGTAGCAAATGGAAGGTGAGTGAACAGCTTAAACGAAAACACTCTTAACTCGATGAAATATTAGCGGGTTGCATTATTACAAACCTTATAACACATAGGCTTGAGACAACACACTTGCACATTATTAAATTAACAGGCCAAATCTGTCATATTTCACAGCCACATCTCTGGCGTTTATAACAAATCAAACCGTTTGAAAATCAGTTGAAAATTAAGCACGTTAGAGTTATTTAAATAGTACATTCACCATTGACACCAATGTTATGAAAGGAGGCAGGTGTCTGAAGTAAGATAGAGCTTTCTCTGTGGCTGGCCCTAGGCTCTGGAACAGTCTGCCCCTAGAACTGAGGACCTCTCAAAGCATGGAGCATTTTAAGTCAAAACTAAAAACTTATTTATTTGACTTGACTTTTAACAATGGTTGAGTTGTATATCTGTTCTTTTTTATCTGGTTTATTGTAGTAGTTATTGTTCTTGTTTTATTCTCAACTGTTTTTATTGTTTACTCCTGTACTTTTGCTTGTGGTTTTATCATATACTTTGTTTTTTAATATGTTTTATTTGAGCATGTTTTATTTCATGGCATTGTTCTGTTCAGCACTTTGAGTTGCGTGAGCAACAGTAAAGGTGCTATACAAATAAAGTTGACCTTGACCTTGACCTTAAGATGGTCGCCACATTGCTATTTCGCACTCCATTGGCGAACAGTGCAGGTGAGCCATCTAGTGTTTATATACATGTCTATGGTCAGATCTACCGGAGGTCAGAGGTCACATGATAGAGCCAGATCTCCCAGGGGTCAAGCAAAGTCAAACATCCTTGAGGTCAGGGGTCACAGTGGATTTAAATACTTTGCCAAAGTCAGGGATCGTGGCCGGGGAAGTCAAACCTATGTGCTGGTGCGCTCTCTGAGGTCAGCTGACCACTCGCTGCTGAAGATCCCCAAAATGAACTATACAGCGAGGGAGCAGGCCTTTGAGTATTTCGCACCTGTCCTTTGGAATTCCCTCCCCATTTTCATACGGCAGTCTTCATCGGTCTTCAAGTCAAGACTCAAGACTCATTTCTATGACTTGGCTTTTGGTTTATGATCATTTTATGCTTGTTTTATTGGCTTATGTTGTTTTATTGGTTGTTTACTTGTTTTTACTGCTTGTTATTAAGTTTTTATTGAACTGTTTTTATTCTGTTTTATTATGACCTCTTGTAAGGTGCTTTGGTCAGCTCTCATGCTGTGTTGAAATGCGCTGTTACAAATAAATTGGTAATTGGTAAACCTTTCTGGTGATACCTGCTTCCTTCTCCTCTGACTTTTTATTTTATATCTGATGTCTTCTTGTCTATTTCTTTCTGATCTCTGACATCTCTTTTCATGATACCTGACACATTTCCTCCTTTTTAGTTGATACCAGACAGACTTTTGTTTGAAATGTTTTTTTTCCTGAAGTCTGAAGAAGTTTTTTGAGATGTGAGGATGTCCTAAAACGGACACCGTACCGAGTGGTAAAAAAAATTATACACAAAACAAGTTCCAACCCCCTTAGATCCACACTTTGTTTCAAGTGAATTTAGATTTTTTTTTCCAACTAAGTATATTTTAGATTAGTAGGATGTTCTAACCACAACCTGACTTTCTAAATCCTCTCGAAAAGCTCAGAGTGGAGTTTTAGATCCTATGAAAGCTTCATATACCTGACCACATCACATTTTCATAACTGATTCTGTTTATGTGAGTCTTGATGTCGACAGTTTAAAGGAAACCAAAACTGACTGAACACTGATTATGTAACTTTTCATGTGGTTTTTGAATTCTTCATCTGCAGATGAATATTTTTCTGGTCTAATTTTCCATTAATCAGTTCTTCATGTGAGACTTTCATCCGCCTCTTGCGCCTTTCACCTCAGCAGCGAGCAGTTGGGATTAAACCTGGGATGGATCTGAACAGATAAGTGCCGATGCCAGCAGTGATTGATGAGGAACCAGGCCTCCTACCCAGAAAGCACCGATGCTCGTCTGAAACACAGCTCCATTAATGATCGTCCACAGCAGAAACCCAAAGGGGAGCGGTTCTGATGATCAGATTTAGGTCCAGTTTTAGAACTTACTGATTCTCTGCTATTTATCCCTTTAGTCTGTTAGCTGTTTGTAGACTTCATCATTTAGTATCTGTGTTTTTTAAATTAAAAATATGAATCAAACATATTTAGAACTATGGAAGCCCTGGTGGGAAAAAAGATTCCTCTTCTGAATCTGACTATATTCTTATGTTTTTTCTCTCTCTTATCTTTTTGACTTTAAACTAAATAGGGGAAAAATTCAGAGGACAAAAGCTTGTTGAAAAGATTCCGCATGATTGGTTCAATCAGTGATCGGCAAATCTGAAACAAAAAAAAAGATTTTTTTCATGGTAGTGGTTGTGGGGGAAATTATTCCTCTCTAGATATAAAGAAACAACATGACTATAAAGACAAAGATCTAATTAAAAAGTGTATTTTCTGTTTTAAATAACAGGTTCTTAAAATAAAGAAAACTTTTGTACATCTGTGTGTATTCAGAGGATACGCGTTCTTGTCTTTCTAAACTAGTAAATGATATCCAGTGTTATAAAAACAAAATCAGATCATTTAAATCTGAAACTTTACTGCATCATCTGGTTTTCCTCCTCAATTCTCCTGTCAGAGATAAAGAGGTTATAAACGTCACGCCGGCCATTAAATGGCTGTTTGATCTCAACAAGAATGGAACAAAAATGCATTCATCACAACAAAGTGTGATGCAGCTCTGAGGAACAGATGTTGTTTGTTTGATTTCAGTACAAACAACAATAAATGATCATTAGTTTGTTCATCATGCAGCATTTCTGAAGCTGCTGAGTCTCAGCAGGGAAGTTGTCTGAACGTCAACACAGCCAGGAGGGGGATCTCCCCACACCATTACCCTCACAAACACCCCAAATTAAACGCAGCACGGGCCCTGCTCGCCCTTTTCCCCTTCCTGATAACTAAACTTCTCACCACCCCTGCTGCATCCACGCTGATTAAACTCCCGTTTGCTCGAGTTAATTACTTCGTTCCCTCTTTGGATTCAAACAAAGATTCAACGTGGGGGTGATTCACGGACTTGAACTAGCACCCTGGACCCAACCCCGGAACTGAAGTCTCTGCTTTCATTCAGCTGATGACAAAGAAACATCAACCAGTCGTGTTGGGTTCATCAACTCTGAAACTCTAAGCTGTTCCCAGGTCTGTTTGCTCTTCTGAAGATACATTTGTTTCATCATCACCTGCCACCAAAAGACAGTAGCAACTGATTCAACCCAATTCAAGATGGCCGCCACAGCTAATCAACATGAGTACTAAACTGAATTTTAAAGAAACTGAGCTACATTTAGACTTTTCAACAGCTGACAGGCATTCACAAACAGTGCACTGGATAATCAGACCAGAATGAGATCATGCATCCTGTTGTTTTACAGATCTAACCAAAACAAGATGAGCTTAATTTAAAACTCTGACTTTGAAAAAGCCATGGGAATTTTCAATTTTAAATACACACAAGTACGGAAAGTTGGAGTTATCCCAAGATGAGTTATGTTTATGTTTAATGTCACAGAAAATGTGTTGAAATATGATAATTTTCCCATTTTTTCTAATGAATCTCAGGTTTGAGCCATCGTTTCTTTTCCTGATATTTTCTCTTTTGAACTCTATTTGATCAGTTGTCTCACTTCCTTAAAAACTGCACAAGAAGCCACCATGGTTGAGTTCAAAATACAAACAAGATACAAATGGAAAATGTTCTGACTAAATCCTATAGATTCTAAAGTTTTGTTCTTGTTGATTTTCTGAAATTAAAACTTGATCAAGACAAATTACAGTCAGTTTTTTAAACTGATTTAGTTTAAATTGTCTTCTTGACCCTAAACATTGTTTGCTGCGAGCATCGGCATATGTTCAGATTTAATCTTTCAGGAAGCAGAATGTTTTGGTTGAAAACTTGAATGTTTTTACAATTTGAACAGAAAAATGTTACATCATTATTCAATCCTTCTGTCAGGTGTAAAATGAAACACTTTTAGCGGTTAGTAGTGTTCAGGTTTCATTTTATTATTATTTTTATTCACTACATGAACTCCTAGGTTCTTTAAATCCATCTGTGTGCGCTGGAAAACCTTGAGTAAAATCCTCCACCTCTCTTATTTTTAATGTTCCTCTAAGCTGAAAGCAGCTGTAAATTTGAGACCTTTTGAGCTTTTATAGATTTTCTCGGGTTTTCAAAAGCACTAATGTGTGGTTGAAATGAAAACATGCTCTCACACAGGTCTCACGGGTTAAAGGGGACTTCAGAGAACTATAAATATTACAAGGAGGTTCCTTTAAGCACCTTGAAACTTCAAAGCAGGGCTGATTGTGTGTGATGCCCATGTGAACTTCAGAATGTTTGAATGAATCTGTGTAAAAATGGACACTTCTCCTAAACTGTGTGCTGTGTTTTCATCTCTAATCAGGTAAAACTCCTCTGTTATATTAGAAAAGCTGAAACAGGAAGAAAAATGTGTTCAAGAAAAGGTTTTACTAGTCTGAGCCATGATGCTGAAATCTAAGTTTTTCTGATAACAATAAGTCAGAGGACCCAGACAACCTGTTTATTAACAGAGATGCTTTTATCATTAAATAACCAGTAGCATCATAACCTAATAAACTATCAGTACTCAGTTTATTATATTTGTGCTGTTAAATATCAGATAAAAATGACAAAATGTGTTTTATTAAGCGTTCAAAAGAAAAAAAACATTGAAAATCCTCATTAGAAACTTATTATTGTTCCAGGGTTCATCAGAAGGACAGCTCATGTTAGATGTTTCGGAGATAAAGTGAGATAAAGAGGACAGACTGAGATGGTTTGGACATGTCCAGAGGAGAGACAATGATTACATAGATAGGATTAAATGGAAATAGATGATTGGCTGTGGGACACCTGACGGAAAAAGCCCAAAGAGAAAGAAGATTGTCTTAATGGCTCTATAGATATCAGATATTCCTGTGTAGTGTGACGTGTTAAAGGGGACATATTATGCAACACTCACCTTTTGCATCCTTCTGTGCTGCCATGTGGGTCCCTACTGCATCTATAAACACTCCAAACGTGAAAACCCATCCATCGGTTTTCTGTCAGCATTTGGTTTTAGGAATTATCAAGCTCCTCACCTCACAGCCAATCAGGAGAGGGGTGGGCGTGGTCAGCTCCAGCTTGTTTTCTTAAAGTAAGAGGCCTGAATCAACTCATTCTGGAAGGTACTGAAACTGTCAAGAATAAAACTGCTGAAATTGCTTCATGTGAGAGGGATTTGGTGAAAAAAAAAACTCATAAACCTGTTATAACATTTAAAAAAGTCATAAAATAACCCTTTTTAGAGTTCTGCTGTGTACAATTGACAAAAAAAGTTGTATTATAGTGCTTTGAATCCGGTGCTTTAAGTGGGTCAGCATGCACAGGTAAACTACAGCCGACCGTCATATTTATGTTCATTTATTTAGCAGATGCTTTTACCCAAGGCAACTTAAATTTGTGAGATATCAATGCAGTAAATTAACTTAACATGCATGTTTTTGGCATGTGGGAGAAAACCAGAGATCCTGAGGATCATCATATTTTCACTTGAATCTAGAAAAGTATCATCTTGAGTTTTCTACTGTAATGTCAACACTGCATCCCTGTTTTATTTTTTGATTTCTCTGATGTGGCACTAGTGTTCCTTGGTATGAATCATTAGTTTTATTGGTCAAAATGAAATAAACAATAATCACTATAATCTGAAAACACAACATCATCACTCAGCTGATAGTCTTCCAGGTCTTAATATGCGTTAATTGTAAAATGTTAAGGAAAACAAGTTTTAACTTAAAATTTAAATTTTAAATTCTTGTTTCCAGTTATTTTAACAGTATGCCTCTAAAACACCCTGCATTTATAAGCTGCTCCTTTTAAAATCAGACGGTGACAGAAATCAGTCCATGCATTTTACAGATGGACCTCGACATAAAGCCGAAACCCTGCAGGCATCATTTTCCTGCAACATTCATTTCAGGATGCAGAACGACAGCTCGTCTCTGGGATTCATGTCAGCTAAAAAGATCTTGTTTCAACACTTCAGCTGTCGAGGGAGAGCAGAGAAGGGCAGGTAAAAAATTAGATCAATAAACCCAAAGAGGGGAGGGGGGGGGCACAAAATATTCAAATTAAAAGTCTGGATGTTTCTGACGTCTGTTGACGTCTTCTGCTGTTATGTGGACTGAATGTATTTGTTCAACTCAAGTCTCTGAGATGCAATATTCTAATCTTTAATTATGAACTAAAACAAAGTTCAAACAAGACATTTCCAGCTGTCACAGGGTGATGTTTCACTGAGAAGCTGACATTTTACATCACATTAAAATAAATTCTTGTTTAAGGAAAAGAGACATGAACAAACACCCCAACAGATTATTAGGATATAAATTGTTATAGATAAAAAATTCCCATCTCACCTTCCGTGGGTGGTCTCATCCTTCCAAGCTCAGGTCCTCTACCAGAGGCCTGGGAGCTTAAGGGTTCTTCAGTATCTTAGCTGTTCCTAGAACTGCACTTTTCTGGACTGAGATGTCTGATGTTTTCCTGGGATCTGCTTTAGCCACTCCTCCAGTTTGGGCGTCACTGCCCCGAGTGCCCCGATGACCACGGGCACCACCGATGCCTTCACTCTCCAGGCTTTCTCAAGTTCTTCTTTGGTACTTCTCTAGTTTCTTGTGTTCCTTTTTCCTGATGTTGCCATCACTTGGTATTGCCACAACAGCTGTCCTCTCTTATTTGTCCACCACCAAAATGTCCGGTTGGTTCACCATCACCATTTTGTCGGTCTGGATCTGAAAGTCCCACAGGATCTTGGCTCACTCGTTCTCTACCACCTTAGGGGGTGTTTCCCACTTTGACCTTGGGGCTTCCAGTCCAAACTCTGAACAGATGTTCCTGTACACCAGTGGTACTCACTCCTGGTCCTGGAGAGCCGGTATCCAGCATGTTTTAGTTTTAACTCTGCTTCAACACACCTGATTTCAATCAGCAGGTGATCAACAGGCTCTTGAAGAGCTTGATGAGCTGCTGCACAGGTGATTCAACCACTGAATTAGGTGTGTTGAAGTAGAGAAACAAGGCAAAACATGCTGGATACCGGCTCTCCAGGACCAGGAGTGAGTACCACTGCTGTACACTATGCCAGCCACTTGGTTGTGGCATTCCATGTATGCTTTCCCTGCCAGCATCTTACACCTTGCAGTTATGTGGTGGATTGTCTCAGGGGCCTCTTTGCATAGCCTACACATTGGGTCTTCTCTATTGTGGTAGATCTTGGCCTCTGTTGCTCTGGTGTTCAGGGCCTGTTCCTGTGTAGCCATGATGAGTGCCTCTGTGCTGTCCTTCAGACCAGCTCTTTCTAACCATTGGTAGGATTTCTTGATATCAGCCACTTCAGTTATCTGTTGGTGGTACATCCCATGTAGGAGTTTGTCCCCTTGAAGTCCCCTTGTGACTGCTTGCTCCCCAGCTCTGACAAAGGTAATAGTTTTCTTGGAATGTCTTGGACACTCGGGTGAAGAGAGGGGCGGAGCTGTCAACTGACCACTACCTGGTGGTGAGTTGGCTTCGATGGTGGGGGAAGATGCCGGTCAGACCTGGCAGACCCAAACGTGTTGTGAGGGTCTGCTGGGAACGTCTGGCAGAGTCTCCTGTCAGAAGGAGCTTCAATTCCCACCTCCGACAGAACTTCGAACACGTCCCGGGGGAGTCAGGGGACATTGAGTCCGAATGGGCCGTGTTCCGTGACTCCATTGTCGAGTCGGCTGACCGTAGCTGTGGCCGCAGGGTGGCCGGTGCTTTCATGGCGGCAATCCCCGAACCCGCTGGTGGACACCGGTGGTTAGGGATGCTGTAAAGCTGAAGAAAGAGTCCTATCAGGTCCTTTTGGCCCGTGGGACTTCGGAGGCAGCTGATAGGTACCGGCAGTCCAAGCGGAATGCGGCTCGGGTGGTCGCGGAGGCAAAAACCCAGGCATGGGAGGAGTTCGGTGAGACCATGGAACAAGACTTCCGTACGGCTTCGAGGAGATTCTGGTCCACCATCCGGCGCCTCAAGAGGGGAAAGCAGTGCACTACCAACACTGTTTACAGTGGGGAGGGTGTGCTGCTGACCTCGACTCGGGACGTTGTGAATCGGTGGGCCGAGTACTTCGAAGACCTCCTCAATCCCACCGGCACGTCTTCCAGGATGGAAGCAGAATCTGGGGACTTTGGGTTTGGCTCTCCAATCTCTGGAGCTGAGGTCACTGAGGTGGTCAAAAAACTCCTCGGTGGCAAGGCTCCGAGGGTGGATGAGATCTGCCCGGATTTCCTTAAGGCTCTGGATGTTGTGGGGCTGTGTTGGTTGACACGGCTCTGCAAAATCGCGTGGACATCGGAGACAGTTCCACTGGATTGGCAGACCGGGGTGGTGGTCCCCTTATTTAAAAAGGGGGACCGCAGGGTGTGTTCCAACTACAGGGGGATCACACTCCTGAGCCTCCCTGGTAAGGTCTATTCAGGGGTTCTGGAGAGGAGGGTCCGTCGGATAGTCGAACCTCGGATCCAGGAGGAGCGATGTGGTTTTGGTCCTGGCCGTGGAACACTGGACCAGCTCTATACCCTTGGGGGGGTCCTGGAGGGTGCGTGAGAGTTCGCCCAACCAATCTACATGTGTTTTGTGGATTTGGAGAAGGTGTTCGACCGCGTCCCTCGGGGGGCCCTGTGGGGGGTACTCTGGGAGTGTCAGAGCTTGGTCCGCATTGCCGGCAGTAAGTCGGGCTCGTTTCTGGTGAGAGTTGGACTCCGCCAAGGCTGCCCTTTGTCACCGATTCTGTTCATAACTTTTATGGACAGAATTTCTAGGTGCAGTCAAGGTGGTGAGGGGATCCCTTTTGGTGGCCTAAGGATCAGGTCTCTGCTTTTTGCAGATGATGTGGTCCTGTTGGCTTCATCAGAACGTGATCTCCAGCTTTCGCTGGAGCAGTTCGCAGCTGGGTGTGAAGCAGCTGGGATGAGAATCAGCTCCTCTAAATCTGAGACCATGGTCTTGAGTCGGAAAAGGGTAGAATGCCTTCTCCAGGTCAGGGACGAGGTCCTGCCCCAAGTGGAGGAGTTTAAGTATCTTGGGGTCTTGTTCACGAGTGAGGGAAGGGTGGAGTGTGAGATCGATAGGCTGATTGGTGCTGCGTCTGCAGTGATGGGGGCATTGTACCGGTCCACAGCCAGACCCGTCTATAATGAAGACAACCTGAGTTATTAAAAGAGGACAGTCACAGAGAGCCATACAGCTGAATTATTTTAGATTTATTCTCTCATCATTTTCTCTTGAATCACAAAAACTGCTTATTCCCTAAGCTTTACTCAAACACAAGCAGCATTGTTTCATGAATCAAAACTAATCTGCTTTTCTTCTGACATTTGCCATCTGGCTTTTTTTCTAGAAACAAGAGCATCAGTGGCTCTTTTTCCATCTCTAAGCTAAACCACCTCTGTCTCATTTTTCTGACATCGCTCCCCAGAGAGACTCATCCTAACAGCCTCTGCAGATCCAGCAGTCGTCCAGCACCCTGTCAAATCTAACTGTAGGGTTCTGTGGTCAGGCTGTGCAGAGCTCCAGATAAATGTCCTGCTCATCTCAACGATGCATGGCTTCATATTGTTCTTTTTTCTCTCCATATTTATATTTAGCAGATAAAAAACATAATAACAGGAATATACTTCACTGAAAACAGCCACTTTACTTAAAAATCAACTTTACTTAAAAATGAGGCTGAAAAATGCAAGAAAAAAAATTCAACAAATTAAATAACACTAAACACTGGGATGAGCCATGCTGTCACAACCCCAGAGGTCCTGTCCTGCTGAAGAACTCTGGAAACAGGAAATTGTCATGAAAATGAAGTTAATAAATTAGATTGATGCTGATGAGGAAAAGAGGATGGAACCCTAAAATATGACCATTAACTGCAGGTTTTTAGCTCCTGTTCCTCTCGAAGTTGCTCAGGTGATCTCTAAGTTTATCTGAGCAGAAGGATCCAAACATCTCACTGTCTCACCGATGCTCAAGACCAAAGAGGGTGAGCAGCAGCACCCGGTCCAAAAGCCTGGTTCTGATAGAACGGGCTTGCTTCAGGGTCTGTGACGGTACAGGCTTGGATCAGAGTTGAACAACTTGACATCTGTTTGCAGAAAGATTGGGGCTAATTAGTCCTTAAGCTCTTCATCACCTGGTTACTCGATGTCTGAACGTCTTCGAGTATCAAAGGAGGAATTATAAAGGACCTGCTGCAACCGGAGATGCAGATTTGGAACTTTAAATATTTTATTTTTCTAAACTTTGAGTATTATGAGGAAAGTTTTAACTAAAGACTGAAGACTTTTCCTTTTGTTTTAGTTCTTCTATCCTCCTGTCCTCACCCCACCTCGGCTGTCCTCCAGGAATCTCTCAGTAAATTTAACCTTTCACTGAGTCTGTTTGGTTTCAGCAGAAACAAACACTGCAGGAGGAAATATCAGGGAGATGTTTGAGCATTGTGAAAACCTCACCTCCCCATGAACCACCAGAAAAAAAAATCTGTGTTCTGGTTTGATCGGGAGCCTGGAGGCGATGAATGTTAATCTCCTCCTTCAACATCACATCCATTCCTTCGTCCTCCCAGATTAGACGACAGGACGCATGTCCGCTCGGGGCCACTGATGCTGCTGCTTCCTGAATTCCTAATGACACCAGGCCGGATTCCTGCCTGATCAGAGCCTCCAGGCAGGAATTCTGCCAACCATTGATGTGGTCACCAACTCGAGGCAGCACATCTTATAGAAACATTTCATCTTTCTGGGTTTTGATTTGACTAAAGCCAGCAGCTCTGATCTTCACTTTAAGAACCCAAGGAGAAAAGAAGACCCCACTGAAGGTACCGGCTCTGTTTCTGGGCTGCTGTTATACACGAAGCATTGGTTTCTCTACCAATAATTGGCTGCTGTAAAGTTCCTGCAGAGAGCTGTGTCGCCAGCGGCCATCTTTAAATTCATACCGGCCACATTACCTAAAGTATGCATTTTTAATGTAGCAAACCTCCAGGTTGTTTTCCTTTTTCTTAGGGTTTCTACCTCCTGATGTGAGATGATTCTATAGGAGTAAAATAACGTCTGAGTGCCATCGGGCTTGGAGCAAGACACACAGCAGGACTGAAAACACATTAAAGTCTGTTTACAAAAGCTTTGTCATTTCATCTACCTTTTAGGGTTTCAAACAATAAATCTCAATGTCATTTGACACTAAACACATTGTGTTTTAAAGTGAGACTAAATTTGATGAGGCCAATCGCTGCAGATTTACAGACTCGTGGTGGGTTTCAACAGTTTGAAAGGAAATCTAATTTCTCTGACATCTGTTGGGAGGAAACTCAGCTAAATTATTTTTATTCAGTGATATTACATTTTAGCGCTGAAAGCTGCAGCTGAATTTAAATAAAAATGTAGATTGCATGTTTCATTGGAAGCTTCCAGTCTGATTTTATTTTAAGTCCACTACCACTGGACGTAGCAGCAGCTTTTATGACTTATGAGCTTATTAAAAAACCGCCTCCCTGTGAAAAAAGTTTCTCTAACTTGGTTCTCAAACATGTTCAGTTGCTTTAGGAAATTATGTTATTGATTGATTATGTAACAGATTTCTTTTGAAATTAAATTAAATAATATGCAATAGATGTTTTATAACAAACTGAAACATGTTATCAATGAAAAGCCAGCATGCAGCATTCTAGTTTTCATTAAACCTTTATCTCTAATTCTACAGATATTCTTCATGCACACATCAGAAAGGAACTTTTTTATTTAAAATAATAATATTTAAAACATGTTTTTAAACCAGTGTTGATTGCTTCAGATAGTTGCTTAGATGATTAAGTAACACTACGTTTTTGTGTTGAAGATAAAGGTCTCTGCACATCATCCACCCAGGTTGGTGCTCTACAGCTGGAGGACATCCAGAATGAAGAGAAGAAGAGCTGGAGCACTCAAATGAGTATAAATATCTTTAATAGGTGCAAACAAATAGAACTAACATTTCGAGTTACGAAGATACATAAGGTGTCGAAGCATTAGTTCTATTTGTTTGCACCTATTAAAGATATTTATACTCATTTGAGTGCTCCAGCTTCTCTTCACTACTTTTTGTGTTATTAGTAAAGATTACTGGGGAAGGCTTTGAGTCATGCTGGACTTAATAACTCTAGCTGGTTCAGAAAAAAACTGACTTTTTAAAAGCCGTACTATGCAACTTTTCATATTTTAAATCATTTTCTTGAGCCAGTATGTGCTAAAATGACACTTTACAGGGTTAATGAAATGTCACTCAGACCTCCGCCGCCCTCTGTGGCCAGAATACCACATTTGCAACTTCAGAGTGGCGGTCTGCCACCTGCTGGACTTCAGCTGACATACCTGGAGCTGCAGTCTGCTTGCTTCCAGCATGTTTCCAGCATGTTTTAGATCGTGAACACAGCTGATTTGTTTAATTTAGTGACGAATCACTCCTGTAGACACTACTGAAAGCTGGAGACATTTCAGTAGCTAGATTAAGGTGTTAAAAAGATGAACGCACAGGGAGGAAATAAGTTTCACTTTCGCTTTTGCTAACGAACACCAAGGGGTGCTATAAACAAGCCAAAACTGCCAAGTGTTGCTTTAAGTCTAGATTTCAACTGAAAATATAGATTTTTGTAGGATATTGCATCTCTAACCAGTTTTCAGCTGTTACAGTCCAATGAGCTGCTGGCTGAGTCCTCCACTTAGCTCTTATCTTTTTGGAATATTTGTAAAATGTCTAAATCTTGATTAAAAAAGGTGATGGTTAATAAAACTGTTGTTTTGAGTTTATCTGCTTTTGCTTTGTCCCACAATTTTATAAATTTAGGTTCTGAAGCTTCTGATTCTGATATGGCAAGGGATGAACCCTCAGAATGCAGCTCACACGATTACTTTGGGAATGGGTGAGGGTTGGGGGTGTTTATCAGAGTTTCAGGGAGAAGTTAAAATTTTCCTGTTGGTGTTTTAAAGAGACATCTCAGATGATCCAGAGTTGTAAGTGAAAGCTGCAGACATAGCCAGAGGTTCCTCATCTCACACGTCACTGCTCCCTGTGAGGCTACAGGAGTGTTGCTGACAGATGTTGGATTGTCTCAGAGAGGAAGTGATGCATTAGAGGCAGCAGCTTGCCTCCTGGAGCTGAGAAGAAAAGAAGAAAAGTCCCCCAGTTTCATAAAGAAAGCTGTCAGGAGTCACAGCTGCTCTGGTTCTGTTACAGCTACACTTATTGAATCTGATGAAACACCTTCAGAAGTTTACACCATCAAACCCATTAATTAGTCTTTGACCCAGATTATTTTTAATGCCTGAGTGGGGATGATTTATTTGTTGCCTTGAATAGTTTACTTGATTAAAAATTTCTGAGGATGGAAAATAGAAGAAGGGATTAGTTTACTTTAACATTTGGCCAAAGATCTAAATGAAACCTACCAACACAATTTCATCTGACTTTATGAAACTGTCAGAAAATCAGAATCAGAATCATGTTTTATTGCCAAGTAAGTGAGAGTCTCACATATTAGGAATTTGCTTCGGTGGAATGGTGCAAACATACAAGTGAAAAATAGGATGCATCAAAAAAAGATTATGAATAATTAACATAAGAAACAAAGAGTGACTATTGCAGATCTGTATGGTTGTGTTCAGAAGTCCTACAGCAGAGGGGAAGAAGCTGTTTTTGTGGCAGGAGGTTGACCTAAACTTCTAGACACAGTTTTCTCTCTTCTGCCCTTGGAGCAGCTCAGAAAATGCCAGAGCCTACCTGCTTCCAAAGTCACTCACTCTATATTTCAGCGTGGAGTTTGAGATTATTTAGACCAGGTAGCAAATAATACTGAAATGATGAAGGGGGTTGATAGCTTCGTAGGAAAGCACCATTACAGCCAAATCACATTGAATGTTGCATCATAGGCCTGGTTCACACAGCAAAATTTTACAATTGTCAGAAGATTTTTGAACATGAGACCACACACTTGGCAATAACAAAAATGATGGATGCAAAGGTTTTGGTCCTACAGTGTGTGGTGTGCAGCTACCTAGCATAGTCCACACACCAATTTCTCTCACAGACATTCCCAGATCAGAGGGGAAAGATCGCTTGATCACATGACTTCGGAGGCGATGGTGGCTTAGGAGGTTGCCCTGTAACTGGCGGGTTGCTGGTTTGATCCCAGGCTCCACCAGTGTCAGTCATTGTGTCCTTGGGCAAGACACTTAACCCTCCTTTTCTGCTGGTGGTGGTCGGAGGGACTGGTGGTGCCTGTGCTCAGCAGCCTTACCTCTGTCTACATTGTAGCTCATCATCATCCGTGTGTGTGTGTGTGTGTGTGTGTGTGTGTGTGTGTGTGTGTGTGTGTGTGTGTGTGTGTGTGTGTGTGTGTGTAAATGGATGAATGATTCACTGCACGGTAAAGTGCTTTGGAGTCCTCTGATTGAGAAAGGTATTATTCAAGTGCAGGTCATTTATCAATATCACTTACTTATAAGAAATGTTGCCAACTCTGTATCCGTCTAGTAGGGGTGTGCAAAGCAACCGGTATTTGTATTTTTTGATGGGGGGGAAAGTATTTGTATTTGACTTGCCTACATTATATCACAGTACGTACTTGTCCATCACTTCCTCATCCCCTCTGTTCCCTTGTCTGTTAAAGTCTGCACCAGTTACCACTCTCTCAACTCTGGGGATATGCTGCATCAAATCATCTAGCTCACTCCAGAATTTCTGCTTCTCTTCTAGCTCACATTCTGCCATTCTGTCCATCAGCTCTATAGCTTTACCTGTCACAGTTCCAGTATTCAGTCCCTACTTTCAGTTCCACACTCTTGCCTTTCCTCTTGTCTTTGCCTATGAACACACCTTCCTCCTCTTCTTCATTGACTAGTCTAATTTCCACCAGCACCCTGTAGGTCAACAGAACCAGTACAGTCTTTGTTAACCCAGGGCTAGACTGATCAGTTTGAAATCCTTGTTTGTAATTTGCATAATGGATTTTTTTTAGGTTTAACATCAGATGCCTATCCTGACACAACCCTCTGCATTTATCTGGACTTGAAACTGGAACACGGAATTCATTCCTATGATATGGTCATTAGGACTGTGGGAACGGGAGAATTGAGTCAAAAATCTGCATAATTATCTTGCCAGGTTAACCAGGCACTCAATTAGCAAAAGACACACTCATACGAAGCAAAAGCATTTTTAAAACAAAACAAAATAAACAAAATAAAAAACAATGCTCAAAGAAACCTGCCCAGTGTTGACTTCCCCCATGATTCAGCCTCGGACCAATAACACAGATGTTATTAGGTTCACCTGAGACTGAGTGACACAATTAACCCACACTGTGTCTGTTAGTGCTGTTTATGAAGCATTTTATCGGCTCTGACCTCTGACTTCACAGACCTGGAAGGACAAAATATTCTCATTATTTGACGGCAGGAAGATGGTAACAGTTTTCATGTTTCTCTGTGGGGGTGGGGTGATTGATTTTATAGATTTTTTTCACAACTGAGATATGATATTAAAACCAATTATTACTAACAAAAAACAGGGATGTTAAATGCTTTGAGTCTTATCAATAGGCAGGAAGAAAACAACATCCCAGCATTCACGTTTGACCTCTTTGCTATCCTGCAGCAAAGATAACACTGTCAAAGTTTGATCCTTCTCGCATAAGACATGAAAGAACAAAGCAGTGTACTTCAGGTCAAGGTGCATAATATTAATAAAAAGCAGTAAAAAAAAAAAAAAAACTTAATGCAAAGTATCCGAATGAGTTACAGAGAGTTCGGTTAGTAAACTGATGTTTTGACAGCATCAGGAAAGAGCCAAGAGTCAATGTTTGTTCACCTCATTCCATCAAATGCTGATGATGTCAGTTTTCAGGATGAAGATGCATCTTTACAAAGTGCAAAGAGGATTTAGACTTTTCTTTAGGTAACTTGAAGTGCTGCAGATGTCTGTCTGAATGAACAGCTAAGGTAGAAACAGAACTAAAGTCTCAGTGGCGAGGATCCATTTGTCATGACTGATCCTGGATCAGGAACCTGACTGATGAAGATTATGGTTTCATTAGCTGAGAGCCACGTTTAATTTGTTTTCATTATTTTAAAAAATGAGCAACAAAATTTTACAAACATTAAATGTTTTTTTACATATAATTTTCAGATAGTGTTTCAGAAATTAATTATTTTATTTAAATAGATTTTATCAGTATGACAGTGATGTAGCCTATAAAGTGATTAAAAGAGCTGATCTGTAAGTAATGAATCTTTTTCTTCTTTAATGACCCACTGAACTCAAATTAAACTCAAACTGAAAGGCAGATTTTCCTCTTAAAGAGATCAGACTCCTCACTAACCCGACTGGTCTCCCTACATTAAGAACCAGGTGATGTCTGTGTAGACTGGAGTTCTGGATCCAGGATGTAGGACTCTGTTTGGTCAGAAGTGCTGACTGGGTGTTACAACTGCCTGCGAGAGGTTTCCCTCCTGCACAGACGAGCTGATAGAACCCATTTATCATGCAAGGAAGGCAGCTCAATCCTCCAGCACGCTCCCTGATTGTTAGACTAATGGAGGCAGACGTGCATGGAGGATCAGAACTGGAGGCAACTCTGTGCCGTTCCAGTGGACTCTGAGCGCCACCAGGAGACATCTAACCACACCGAGTCATGTCGGTTTGAAGAAGACAAGTGGCAGGTTGATTAAACTGTGAAAGCATTTTCATAGTCTTAAAGTTTAATAAATGTAAACATTTAAAAATAAAGCATAAATTTGTGGGAGAGAATAAAGAGTGACTAGAGAAGCTAAATTAGAGAAAATGTTTTCATTTCCTTTTGTGATTTCATTCATTAAAACTTTTTGTCTTTTAATAAAACAAAAGATTGCTTCTAATAATATTTCTAGATCTTTTATAAACCAGAATACAGTGGGTCGGGGGAGAGGTCCTACGTCAAGTGAAGGAGTGAAAGGTTGTGTATCATGCTACGATAGGCCCATATAATATAAAATATTACAGTTCCGTCATTTGTTCTGAAATATCACTTATTGTCTTGAGACATTTTATCAACCGGAAAAAAGACGCTTGGATTTGATGAAATTCTGCCTCCACCCATGTGAGTTAGATCTTAAGCAAAGCATGGTCCATAAAGAAGACGAAAGCAGCTTTGGTAACACACATGCCAGGGGCAGACTGGCCATCGGGAGCACTGGGACATTTCCCAGTGGCCTGGCTGCTGAACCGGCCCACTCTGCGATTGCCAACTGTCAGGTTCAACCGGCTAAACTGGAAAAAGTAGAATATGGTGTAAAAGTCAATTTATGTCAGTAATTCAGCTCAGACTGAGAGACCATCTAAAGGCTCAGGAACCCTTTGCAGGTGTTCTGGATTCATTAGCTGATTAGAGTGTGATACTTTGAGTCTAGAATATTGAACCTTTTCACAATATTCTAATTGTCTGAAATTTTGAATGTGGGTTTTTCATCAGCTGTAAACCATAATCATCACGATTATAACAAATAAAGGCTGAAATATCTGGCTTTGCGTCTAATGAGGCTGTCTCATATGTTAGTTTCACCTTTAAGTTGAATTACTGAAATAAATTAAGTTTTGCACCATATTCAAATTTTTCGAGATTCACATATTAAAAATCCGTCATGCAACTTGCTCACTGATCTATCCGCCCCGCTGAATCTCATACAGTCTTACACACCCTAATGGGCGCACCTCCTCCCTCTGACTTCCCTGCTGCACATTTCCTCATCTTGTCATGGTGACGCATACCTGCCCCATCCAGCCGTTTGGAATAGCCAGGCAGATCTGAAGCTGAGAGGGCAGCACTGTCACTGTAGGACTGTCGTATTATCATCACCAAGTAATTATTTTTAGTAAGGTTAACTTTGTGTAATTAGAAAAAACATTTTACATTCTTACAAATAAATGTAACATTGACCAAAAGCATACTAAATTACTACAGGATGTTGTGGCTTAAAGTAACTTTTGACCCAGGTAGTTGGTGTTGTGAGAGGACATTATGACAGGTAATTAAAGTCAGATGGACTAAAGTTCTGAAAAAAATTGTGGAAGTTTAGTTTGATCAATGAAATTTGGTTCAGTCTGGATCAGCAAACTGAAATCTGAGCAGCAATTATTTGCATCCCCACAGCAAAGCTGCTGGCACTGATGGAAATGGAAATAAAAAAGGTATAAAGTCTTCTGTCCTCAAAAAGTTTCATTTTGACAGTAGCAGTCTGTTTTACTTTTGTTTTGTTTAATGTTTAATCTGTAGACAACTTCAGTTATTATGGGATAAAGGCCTCATCTGACTAATAATTAAGACACATAGCCATTAAATGTATCATGATAATGTCTGCTGAATTAGAGACGTAGGGCATATGTTTCTGAAAACTAATGAAAGTCATCGTTTAGGTTCTTTCAGACTGGAAAGGAATACTTTTTTGTGAATTATAATTGTGATATGTGTTTATTTTATTTATTCTATACATTTTTGCTTAATTTTTGTTAATTTAATCCTGTCTAATGAAACTCAGAAAAATATTTAATGAAAAAAAAATTCAAATGTGTCAATGTTTGGGGATTATAGTGTATGTTTAGGAACCTTATTGTGAAGAATTTAATGAAAATCTTAGTTTCACTGTAGAGACTGTCATCCTTGTATCAATAAGATATGCCATTATTAATAGTTTACTTTGTGAAAACACACCTAGAACCTTCAGTGTGTGTGTGTGTGTGTGTGTGTGTGTGTGTGTGTGTGTGTGTGTGTGTGTGTGTGTGTGTGTGTGTGTGTGTGTGTGTGTGTGTGTTTAACAACCCCAGGTGGCTCTGTTAGGAGTGTGGGGAAGGGTGCAACATAAAGAGACGAGTGGGAGATGTAAATCAAAAGTAAGATGGTTTCTTTACTGGTTTGATGGTGTCAAATGTATAACTAACTCCTATAAATAAAAAAAATGTTTCCCCAGCTAATCACACTAAATGACAACACAAAAGGTTTCGTCTATTAATACAAGGTGACAAACTAAAAGTAACCCTTTCGGGAGAAAACCCATGACACTAAAAATGTTAACGAAACTAAAGGGGAAACAAGCTTTAACAGGGTTTCACTAATTAACTAAAGATCTGTCACAAATCAAATTAATATATAACCGAGAAACTAAACTCGCTTAACCTTAGCTCATTTCCTGAAAATCAAACCAAGATACAACGCTATGGATCTAACTGAAAAAAACAACTAGGTTGGTTGCCACAACATAAAAAAACAAAAGTTCAAAAGCTTTTCACAAACAATTAGACTGTTTAAACAGTTACTGTCTAATTCACATGAAGTGGTTTAACAAAAGCTTATCCAAAACACTCAAGTTCCTACCAACACCCGCATCCTCACTCTCCCAAGAACATGGGTGATCTGCTCCCTTTAATAAGTTGCTGCTCATTCAGCAGTCATCATGATGATCCTCCAGTGTGGAGCTGTCCATGGTGCTGATTTCCCTTAGAGCACAACCAGAGCGGAGCTGTTCAAGGCCCCTCAAGCAGGAGAAAACAGCAGCTACTGGAGCACACAGGCGGCGGCTATAACTATATATATATATATGTATATATATATTACATATATATGTATATATATATAAATATATATATATGTATATATGTATATATATATATATATATATATATATATATATATATATATATATATATATATATATATATATATATATATATATATATACACATATACATACAAGGTCTCTGTGTTTTAATAAAGCAGGTGTCATTTTCATAACCTCTGATTAAACATTCTACTTATTCAACAATTCAGACACACTTCTTTCATTATTCTTGAACAGCATAAATAAATGACAATCTCCTGCAAATAATTACTTTTATTGATAAGAAAGCCAGAGAATCATTAGTCAACACACTGTCTGCCTGTGAAGTGTCGACACCTTTTCAAACTAATTGGAGGTAGTGAATCATTGATTATGTTTTCAAAGTTTTCCTGAGGTACTGAGACGCTGGATTAATAAAAAACATAGAAACAGCAGAAAACACGCTCATGCAAGACTGGACTGAATAAACAGGATAGTAAAAAGGGACTGAAAAAATAAAATAGTTTAATCTCTGAACATAAAATAAGTTTCAGACTAAAGTCAGAAGTTTGTGGTTTCAGAAAACAAAGAAAAAAATGACCTGAGATTCAAAAAACACCCAGAAAGAGACAAACGACATCTACAAAGAAACAAGACAGGGAGACAAAAGACACAAAATCCACAGAGAAGAAACATGACTGCCTTTGAAAGAAAGCCAGGGGTGATCACAGAGATGAAAACATGACAATAAAACAAAAACAAGCCATTAATGAGATGAGACAAACAAGGAAACACAAGAGAATCCCAAAGGGACAGAAAGAAAGGCAAGGCAGCTGCAGACAGAAAACTTTACATGAAACAAAAAACTTGTCAATAAAACATAAACTGTTATAAAATGCCCAAATTCTCACAAAACAACATTTAAAAAATAAAATAAATATAATTCAGTCAAGTGAAGTTTTAAGGACATTGATCAGAAATGTTTACTCTAAACAAACATTTGGAACATAATATAAAAGTCTCCAATATTTGGGCAAATTTGTTAAAAAGTTTTTTGTTTTTTTTTTGTCAACAAAGATTTTAGGGATAATCCTATCAGAGGTGCTGATCATCCATTTTAAATATGTATTTATTTCCATTTCTCTGCTTTACTGTCTTGGTTTAGAACATCTGTCTCACCTTGCGGGACACCGGGTCTTGTTTCCTAATGAAAACATATAAAACCAGCAGGTTTTTGTGTGAAGAGGTTTTACTGGCAGCAGACAGGATGTCAGTCAGAACCAAACCAGAACATCAGGTGGCTTTGTTCCCTGCAGGTCATTTAAATTAGCTGCCAGCTCTGTAATTAATCGGGCTCAGATCAGACAGCTGGAAGGACAACATGGAGGGGTCAGAGGCTGTGAGGTCCAGCACAGGAAACAGTATCTGTATTAATATCTAATCACCAGCAGCTCCCACTTACACTGATGTGTTTGGGCTCTTAACACCGTGGGAAATTACAGAATTTAAATTCAGCTCAGCTGCTTCCATCTCCCTGTTGATTTGCATTAGACCTGGATGGATGGTATCGTGACTGAAGATGTGTTTTAATTATAACACATCCTGTTGTCTTTATTCTGCAGAACTGCTTTCTATTGTTTTGTTTCTATAAATGTGTTCAATAAATCCAGTGGCACTAACAAAGAGATTTAACTCCTATTAGTGTGTTTACATCTGGACAATGACATGAGTTAAGGTCACTTTGACTTCAGGATTATGCTCTCCCATCAAAGTGAACCCATCAGAGTAACGGATTCATTTTAGGGAAAATAAAACCGGCAGTTTAACCTTCAGCAGCTGATGAGACATTGTCATCATAAGATGGTATTTATACACACAAACACACACACGCGCACTCACGCACACACACACACACATGCACGCATGCAGACACACACAAACACACACAAAACTAACTACAAAAAAAGACTAAGCAAAACAACAACTGAACAATCTCACACAGGGTTAGGGTTAGAAATCACAAAGACAGTGAGCCAAATCAGATTGCTCTTAGAGGTTTTCCTGCTCCCTGCCCTGGTTCAAAGTCCTGAAGCTTAGTACCAGGCATGATGTGCAGCAGCACAGGCCACATGTGTTGCACCACTCTAGGCATAACCAGAGGAACATGCTGCCTCACAATTGCAGAGATCCACGCTGGAATTATCAGCCTTAAAGCCTCATTTATACTTCTCTGTCAGCTCGGGTGCAGAGAAACACACATGCATTGATGAAGACATTTTCCCTTCGGCCTTCTCCGTCACCTGGGGAGTGTTGCGAAGCAATTCCCCGCCAGGACAAGAAGAAATGATCTTTTATATAGCGCCTCTCAAGATAAAAATCACGAGGTGCTTCACAAGAACAAAAAGTGAAATAAAAATTTTAAAATGATTAAAAATATCAAAAAATGGAAAAGTAAATATAGTGATTAAAAAAGGATGTGAAAAAAAGGCAAAAGGAAAATGAATAAGGAAAGGGTAATCAGTGGATCATGGGAAACGCAGAAATGGTAGACAGAGCAGAATGAAGAGAAGGTAGCAGAGAAGAATCAACCAAAGGTCACTCAAAAGCCAGCCTGAACAGGTGAGTCTTCAGCTGCTTTTTAAAGGAGACCACTGAGTCCACTGATCTCAGGCTCAGGGGGAGAGAGTTCCAGAGTCTGGGGGCCACAGCAGCATCTGTCACCTTTGGTCCTTAGCCTGGTGCGCTGCACAACCAGTAGGTGACCAACAGAGGGTGTAGCACTTTTCTGGGGGGTTCTTCCAACATTTCCGTCACTTCTTCAATCCATGATAGTGTATTTACTATAGGGAGCCTAAGTCACGCCCACCCAAATGAATGGGAGTCTATAGAGGGATAAAAGTTATTTTCTGATCCCGTTTGATATGTACCATTGATTTCACATATGATGTCCCTGAATTTTAAAGACATGATGCCAAGAAAATGTTTATTTTCGACAGGCGGCAAAAGTTGCTTTGATCTGATGAGAATACAGGAAATATATATATATATATCCATCCATTTTCTCCCGCATTTCCGGAGTCGGGTCGCGGAGGCAGCAGCTTAAGGAGGGAAGCCCAGACCTCCCTCTCCCCAGCCACTTGGGCCAGCTCCTCCGGGGGAATCCCAAGGCGTTCCCAGGCCAGCCGAGAGACATAATCTCTCCAGCGTGTCCTGGGTCTTCCTTTGGGTCTCCTCCCGGGTGGACGTGCCCGGAAAACCTCACCAGGGAGGCGTCCAGGAGGCATCCTAATCAGATGCCCGAGCCACCTCAACTGGCTCCTCTCGATGTGGAGGAGCAGCGGGTCTACTCCGAGCCCTTCCCGGATGACCGAGCTCCTCACCCTATCTCTAAGGGAGAGCCCAACCACCCTGTGAAGAAAACTCATTTTGGCCGCTTGTATCCGCGATCTCGTTCTTTCGGTCACTACCCAAAGCTCGTGACCATAGGTGAGGGTAGGAACGTAGATCGACCGGTAAATTGAGAGCTTCGCCTTTCGACTCAGCTCTCTCTTCACCACGACAGACCGGTACAACGCCCCCATCACTGCAGACGCAGCACCAATCCGCCTGTCGATCTCACGCTCCACCCTTCCCTCACTCGTGAACAAGACCCCGAGATACTTAAACTCCTCCACTTGGGGCAGGACCTCGTCCCTGACCTGGAGAAGGCATTCTACCCTTTTCCGACTCAAGACCATGGTCTAGGATTTAGAGGAGCTGATTCTCATCCCAGCTGCTTCACACCCGGCTGCGAACTGCTCCAGCGAAAGCCGGAGATCACGTTCTGATGAAGCCAACAGGACCACATCATCTGCAAAAAGCAGAGACCTGATCCTTAGGACACCAAAACGGATCCCCTCACCACCTTGGCTGCACCTAGAAATTCTGTCCATAAAAGTTATGAACAGAATCGGTGACAAAGGGCAGCCTTGGCGGAGTCCAACTCTCACCGGAAACGAGCCCGACTTACTGCAGGCAATGCGGACCAAGCTCTGACACTGGTCGTACAGGGACCTAACAGCCCGTATCAAGGGGCCTGGTACCCCATACTCCCAGAGTACCCCCCACAGGGCCCCCCAAGGGACGCGGTCGAACGCCTTCTCCAAATCCACAAAACACATGTAGATTGGTTGGGCGAACTCCCACGCACCCTCCTGGACCCCCCCAAGGGTATAAAGCTGGTCCAGTGTTCCACGGCCAGGACGAAAACCACATTGCTCCTCCTGAATCCGAGGTTCGACTATCCAACGGACCCTCCTCTCCAGAACCCCTGAATAGACCTTACCAGGGAGGCTCAGGAGTGTGATCCCCCTGTAGTTGGAACACACCCTGCGGTCCCCCTTTTTAAATAGGGGGACCACCACCCCGGTCTGCCAATCCAGTGGAACTGCCCCCGATGTCCACACGATATTGCAGAGCCGCATCAACCAACACAGCCCCACAGCATCCAGAGCCTTAAGGAAATCCGGGCGGATCTCATCCACCCCCGGAGCCTTGCCACTGAGGAGTTTTTTGACCACCTCAGTGACCTCGGCTCCAGAGATTGGAGAGCCCAACCCAAAGTCCCCAGATTCTGCTTCCATCCTGGAAGACGTGCCGGTGGGATTAAGGAGGTCTTCGAAGTACTCGGCCCACCGATTCACGACGTCCCGAGTCGAGGTCAGCAGCACACCCTTCCCACTGTAAACAGTGTTGGTAGTGCACTGCTTTCCCCTCCTGAGACGCCGGATGGTGGACCAGAATCTCCTCGAAGCCGTACGGAAGTCTTGTTCCATGGTATCACCGAACTCCTCCCATGCCCGGGTTTTTGCCTCTGCGACCACCCGAGCCGCATTCCGCTTGGACTGCCGGTACCTATCAGCTGCCTCCAGAGTCCCACAGGCCAAAAAGACCTGATAGGACTCTTTCTTCGGCTTGACAGCATCCCTAACCGCCGGTGTCCACCAATGGGTTCGGGGATTGCCGCCACGACAGGCACCGGCCACCCTGCGGCCACAGCTACAGTCAGCCGCCTCGACAATGGAGTCATGGAACATGGTCCATTTGGACGTTCCCAGCAGACCCTCACAACACGTTTGGGTCTGCCAGGTCTGACCGGCATCCTCCCCCACCATCGAAGCCAACTCACCACCAGGTAGTGGTCAGTTGACAGCTCCGCCCCTCTCTTTACCCGAGTGTCCAAGACATGCGGCCGCAGATCAGATGAAACGACAACAAAATCGATCATCGACCTGCGGCCTAAGGTGTCCTGGTGCCAAGAGCACATATGGACACCTTTATGCTTGAACATGGTGTTTGTTATGGACAATCCATGACGAGCACAGAAGTCCAATAACAGAACACCACTCGGGTTCAGATCAGGGGGGCCGTTCCTCCCAATCACACCTCTCCAGGTCTCACTGTCGTTGCCCATGTGAGCATTGAAGTCCCCCAGCAGAACGAGGGAGTCACCCGAAGGAGCGCTTTCCAGCACCCCCTCCAGGGACTCCAAAAAGGGTGGGTAGTCTGAGCTGCAGTTTGGTGCATAAGCACAAACCACAGTCAGGACCCGTCCCCCCACCCGAAGACGGAGGGAGGCTACCCTCTCGCTCACCGGGGTAAACCCCAACGTACAGGCACCAAGATGGGGGGCAAGAAGTATGCCCACCCCTGCTCGGCGCCTCTCAGTGGGAGCAACTCCAGAGTGGTAGAGAGTCCAACCCCTCTCGAGGAAACTGGTTCCAGAGCCAGAGCCATGCGTTGAGGTGAGTCCAACTATGTCTAGTCGGAACCTCTCAACCTCACACACCAACTCCGGCTCTTTCCCCACCAGAGAGGTGACATTCCACGTACCAAGAGCTAGCTTCTGTAGCCGAGGATCAGACCGCCAAGGTCCCTGCCTTCGGCTACCGCCCTTTGCACATTGCACCCGACCCCTTTGGCCCCTCCCACGGGTGGTGGGCCCATGGGAAGATATATATATATATATATATATATATATATATATATATATATATATATATATATATATATATATATATATATATATATATACTTATTTAAAACTGATTTTTGATTATATAAGCTCTGTTTGGGGCTGCACAGTGGTGCAGTGGTTAGCGCAGTTGCCTTGCAGCAAGAAGGTTCTGGGTTCACATCCCGGCCTGGGGTCTTTCTGCATGGAGTTTGCATGTTCTCCCTGTGCACACGTGGGTTCTCTCCGGGTACTCCGGCTTCCTCCCACAGTCCAAAAACATGACTGTCAGGTTGATTGGTCTCTCTAAATTGTCCTTAGGTGTGTGTGTGGTTGTTTGTCCTGTGTGTCTCTGTGTTGCCCTGCGATGGACTGGCAACCTGTCCGGGGTGTACCCCGCCTGTTTGCCCGATGTCTGCTGGAGATAGGCACCAGCCCCCCGCGACTCTACGGTGGCCCTGAAGTGCAAACCACACCAACAAATCACTAAACACAACAACAAATTGAGAAACACAAACAAATTCAGAAAGACAACAGCAAAATTGAGAATCACAAAAACAAAATTAAGAATCACAAACACAAAAGTGAAATCGCAAAAACAAATTACGAATCACAAACACAAAAGTGAAATCGCAAAAACATATTACGAATCACAAACACAAAAGTGAAATCGCAAAAACAAATTACGAATCACAAACACAAAAGTGAAATCGCAAAAACCAATTACGAATCACAAAAACAAAAGTGAAATCACAAAAACAAATTACGAATCACAAAAGCAAATTGAGAAGCACAATTACATTAACAAAACCGGAAAGGGTAGGTACCAGTCAGCAACAGGAGACCATCACTGATTGGACGACTGAGCTGTTTGTCTTTGGAACCGGAAGTTACTCTGCCTGTAGTGCATTTCGTTTGAAGAACGATGGGATGTTTTGTCCTAACTGTGGGAAAAAGCTCGTTCAGGAGTCACCGAACTTGTGCAGCGGCAAGAGGCTTTATGACGCATCTATCATCAGAGACACGTCACTCCCATCTAGTAAGTTAATTAGCATAATAAATGTTCGAGTTACTTATGGATGTATTAGCCTAGCTTTAGCTGTTTCCAGACCATAGCAGAGCAGAGGGTTGTTCCATGAAGCGAGCTCAGAACATCGAGGCTCATTTGAAAATGCATGCAGCTGTCATAATGACAGTAGTGATGGTTTGGGGGCTGTTTGTGATTCGTAATTTGTTTTTGCGATTTCACTTTTGTGTTTGTGATTCTTAATTTTGTTTTTGTGATTCTCAATTTTGCTGTTGTGTTTCTGAATTTGTTTGTGTTTCTCAATTTGTTGTTGTGTTTAGAGATTTGTTGGTGTGGTTTGCACTTCAGGGCCACCGTACGACCCGGCTCGGATAAGCGGTTACAGAAAATGGATGGATGGAAGCTCTGTTTGGTATCCTGACATTGTGTAACAGTGCTGATATACTGTTAGCAGTGAGCAACATGTGTTTATGGGTTCTGAAAGAATAAGTTTAATGGTTTTATGGATTTTGAAAGTATATTGAATGTGTTGAAAGTTAAAGCTAAGCCTGCCAGCAAACATGTTATTTCCATTCAAATGAGTGTTGAGCTAAATGGGTTTTTATACCCTGCACTGCCAGGTTGATGTTAAAGACAGGGTAAGTAGGTCAGAAGTATGATAAATGAAAATATTCATATTTTTTATTACTTATATCATGTAAAAGGGTAACAGGAGATAATTGGGTGATCTAGTGGTCACCACATACAGGTGTTTGCTTATGAAAGACAGTTATGCTGTAACTTTAAAAATGCATGTGATTTGATTAAATATGGCAGAAGCGAGACATCGAGGAATGTCACATGGTCGTCTGTCTCGTTATTTCCCTGTCTTCTACAGGAACATTTAATCTGTTTTACAGGTCCAAAGCTTGGGTCTGTTACACGTGCAGACGGTGAAGTATAAGTCAGGAATTAGAGATCCCAAACTTGGCCACAAGGATTCAAACTGTACATCTTGGTCTATCTAAAAATTTCCTTCTTTCAGGTACATCAAGAGCTCCGCTGTTGCCTCCACCTCAACATCGCCCATTGATGCTGCACCTGGAAATATGGCTGCACTAGTAGACCAATTAACTGGCTTTCTATTTTAACTGATCCTGTATGAAGAGAGTTCCCAGAGGCCAATGTCAGAAGGAAAATAGTTTCACATTCATCTAACAAAACAGCAGAGAAATGCACCAATAGTTGTTAACACTTTCTATCAATGCTGAAAAAACTAAAGCATTTACATTTTGTTCTCTAAAATTTTTCTCTTTGCTTCTGCAGTAAAATGTTTTCTAAGACAGATAAAAGCAGTCAGGAGAAATGTACAACACTTGTTCAAGGTCCATGAGGAGGATCATTACAATTTATAGTATTCTGTCACGTGGCATGTTCCTTACCCTGGCAGGCAAAACATTCCCTCCATCATGGAGGCCATTTAGTGGTGCTGCAGGACAAATGTGTTATATTTCTACCTGTCTGAAGTCAAACTTACTTCAGTCATGTATCAATGGAGGAAAAACAAATATACTGGGATGAACTGAACGTTTTTATGGACTTGCAGCTTTATTTAAATCACTGAAGGTGGCGGCATGTCTCCAAGTGCTCCAGTTAGGCGACATCTGTTTGGATCCTTAAGAGAATCTCAAGGATGAAAGATTCCTGAGGTGTGGACAGGTGTTTTAGATCTGGGTGGTAAATAATACCACCACAAGGGAGGTAAAAAACATGAACATTGGAACAAATTCATTTTTAAACTTTACAGACTGTGTATTAATGAGTGCTAAAGCCATACTATGTACCTTTTTCATGTTATTAAATAATTTCTTGAGCCAGTATGTGCTAAAATTATAGCCTAGCAAGCCATCCTATATATGTGTATATATAGTCTGGCCACGAACCATTGACGGCTCTCAGTTGTGAGGCGGGATCTACGGTTGTCTTTCAAAATGTCAGCACGCAATTGGATAGCGCTAGGACCAATCAGAGTAACGAACAACGTGACGTAATCACAGCGACGGAAAAGAGGAAGGCATTAATGGCGTCTAACATCAATGATTTCTGTCGTTTTTGTATGGAAAACATGCAAATATCAGGTGTACTGGGACATTGCACTACTTTGTTTGATAAAAATAAGAAGCCGCTAAGTATAGCCGACAGACTTACGCACGTTGGAGTCTAAATAATCCAATGTTGATGACAAAGCCGTTTCAAACGAATGTGGTTCCTGCGCCGCCGCCATGTTGCTTGGTTTCGCGGCCGCAGCGCTGACGTCATCGGCTACTCCAGCGCTGTGATTGGCCCAACCAAAACTATAGCGAGCTGTGATTGAACAGCCACAGCAGTGGATCAGGCTGCGAGGGTTCCAATGAAGCGTGCCTAGACCAAACTCTGCAAAGCAAGAATTTGGTCTAGTTCACTAGGCTACTAAAATTACCCTTTACAAAGCAAGACAAAACTGCCAAGTAACCCTTTTAAGTCATAGTGAGGTCATCATCCTCAGGGCACCTACATGCTCTGAAGGTCAACAATCCACCAAAAATAACCATCAAAAAAAAAAACATCTTTCTTGAAAAGTTCCTGCACTTTTTGTTACTCATTGAGGCCAATGGAGTTATAATCCATTACCTACTTTAACTGCCAAGAGGGCTGGTATTTTTTTTTTGATAAATTAGCTATAATTTTCAGGAAAACTGCAACAGAGGTAAGAATATGCATACTCACATTAAAGATAATAAATTACAGCTCTCTTGCAGGACTGCTCCTACTACTCCTTAGTAAATAAAGAAGCAGGAAAAGAGCAATAACAGCTGAGGGTTCAGTGGGTTAATACTGCTGAGATCACAAATCAGGCAGTTTGCACAATTACTGCGCGGTATACGGGCGTGTTGATCACCTGCACTCTAAAAACCAACGGAGGCTCGCAGCAGCATGCCTCCTTAGATGAGACGAGATGAAACCTGAGTGATCCCCGCAGGGAAATTAGGCGCTCACAGAAGAAGCAGCAGAAGTAATGGGATTCATCAGGACACGACGACAAGCAGAATAAAAGCTCACAAACTCAGTATTAAAAAAGCAATAAGAGGAAGAGACATTGCATTTAAAAACAATTTTGTCCCTAAAAAAAACAAAACAAGTACATAACAGAAACAAGAATGAGCTGGTGGTGGTGGCCTTATGAAAATAAGGAGCAGCTTTAAAGGACTGTTTTACTGCAGCGGCAATGACTTTGTGTAGCGTTGGATGCAGGGGCCACAGGGTTACTATAGCAACAAAGCCAATTATTTAAATAGCCACAAGTCAGATAGAAAGAGTTCAATCTGCTCCTAAGTTTTACTGCTGCTTCAGGAAAGGTTTTGTCAGCCGTTGTTGATGAAAATACCAACAATGTTGGATTATTTGTTGAAGATGTTCCAATAAATCCCAAATTCACTTTACAAACATCTGAAACTCAAATTATGTTGATGCACATCTGATCATAATCAGATGTGGCAAATTCAAACATTTTCCTTTAAGGCTGTGGGGGAAAGTAACATTTTCCTAAATGGTTCATCTCATGTCCTCATGGGCGCATCAGTCCTGAAGGACATAAACTCTTTCTGAGCTGAGGTACTTTAGAAACAATTCTAAATGAGTGGGGGTTGTAATCAATTTTAGCCAGTTGAGGTGGCTCAAACATCTGGTTAGGATGCCTCACACCTCCCTGCTGAGGTTTTCTGGGCACGTCCAACCAGGAGGAGACCTAAAGGGAGTCACAGGACGTGCTGGAGGGACTATGTCTCTCGGCTGACCAGGGAACGTTTTAGGTTTTAGGGAACTGGCCCAAGTGGCTGGGGAGAGGGAAGTCTGGGCCTCTCTGCTTAGACTGCTGCCCCCACAACCCGACTCCGGATGAGCAGAGATGGATGGATGGATGGATGGATGGATGGATGGATGGATGGATGGATGGATGGATGGATGGATGGATGGATGGATGGATGGATGGATGGATGGATGGATGGATGGAGCAAAATTCATGTATCTTGCATAAACAAAATACACAGTGAATCAGATGTTAATACTAATGCACCAGATTAACAGCAACAAGCTAAATAATCATCTAATCATCTATCAGTTCTCTCCTCTCCATCATCTTTACTCATCTCATCTTTTGGCCTTTGATTTGACTCAGAAACTTTGTTGAAGTCTTTATCAAAGTACAACATACTACCAGTGTTTTGTTATCTGGTTGTTGAAGCAAAAAGTAATCACCAGACTGGAAACTAAAGCTGTAAAGTGTAAGGGTTTTTTTTCCCACCCCTGGCTGCTCCGGTGCAGTTTCAGGACTGCGTAATGAATTTCAGTGTGCAATAAAAGGAGTCTGGATTCTGCTTTAGGGTCCATTTTTCTCTGTTGTTGGAGTTCCTTCAGATAAAGGCTCATTGGACAGCAGCAGTCTGTCCCTCAGGCTGATGGCTCTTTTACTCATCCCAGTGCACACAAATATGGTGAGAAGAGCTGGAACCCAAAACACCGTTTAACTAATTGAGTAACATAATTCATCCCAGTTTGGACGGCTGCAGGTGAAACATTCCCACATTCCTGTGATGCTCAGAACAACTTCTGCTCAAGTCTTTAAAACTTTGTCCATCTCACGCTCCCATGTGTGAATCGTTCATCATCAGCTGCTCGACTTGATAGAGACAGAGTAATGAAATATCAATAGCAGCTCAGAAGCAGGGGAGTGGTCACTGAGGCCAGCTTGCCAGGATTACTTTCCCATTAATCAACATATTCTAGCAGAGAATAAACAATGGATTAGCTTTGTTTGCTCTGCAGAGGCCATAATTATACCACTGTTGATCAGGGTCTGAAACAATCAGAGCTTGTATGTTGGAAGTTCAAGAGAAACTCAGAGGGTGAGCCAAAGCTGCAGGGATGTAAAACACTTCTGAGATAATTAAAGAGCATCTCCTCTTCCTTTTTGTTTACATCTCTTCATCTGTTTTTTTAATTGTTTTCCCCCTGCAAGTGTTACAGTGCCATATGTTTTACATTTACACACACAAACACAGAAACACACACAGAATTCAACTTTTGTTTTCTTTATAAAGTCTGAGCTTTGTTTGGGGACAGATTTAACCTTTCACACACAAAAACAAACATTTAATGAACATTTATTTTAAAAAAAAAACACTTAAAGAAAAACTCTGGGTGTTTTTCAATGTCAAAAAACTTTGCCTTGATGCCTTGGTCCCGCCCCAGTTGCCTAGTAGATATGTCATCAGGAACCGCCAAGGCGTGTTCCAATCGGTTCCAATGTTCATGTGCTACCGAGGCATCTGTCCTCTGCCGTTTAGCTAACTGACCAAGGATACACGCAAGGTGCCTTGTTGCCTTCTCTTGGTCAAAAATTTCCCAGAATGCAGCGCGGTATTTTCAAACAGGTGTGATCAGGAGCCGGCAGCAGCTACTTCGGGGGCAAATTTCCAGTTTAAATGTAAGTCAACTAATTGTAGCTATTGGGCTGATATGTAAAATGTTTATTTACATCCAAAGCCGTTATCTATGGTTGTTTAGTTGCTTAGTAGTTGCAGCTTTGGTGGCTAGCAGGTACTAACTCACTTACACATTTGATTTAACCAATATATACACAATTAAAAAAGTAAGGCTTGATATACATCTGTATTGAAACTTAACGCTACTATGATGGGCGGGACGTAAACAGAGCACATAAGCAGGGGGCGGGCTCTGGCCAGCTGTTACGATCCTGAGCTTCAGGCCCGGTTCTGAGCCTTCCAGTGACACTGCAGAGGAAAACTCCTCTCAGGATCTAAATGGATCCCTGCTGGTGGCCACGCCCCACCCTGCACACCTCTCAGGATTTTTTGTTTGTTACTGATTATCTAACCCCAAGCTGGGTGGAATTTTGGTTAAAACCCTTTAAGTGGTACATTTATTAGTTTTGGTTATTAGAGGGATTTACATTTAGTGGGAAAGCCACTCACCTTTTGTTTTTTTTTTATTTCAGCCTGGCGGGTCCCATTGGATAACTTCCGCCCAAGGGCTTGTCAAAATAAAAGCTTGTTTAAGTTTTACCACCAGTGTACTCGTCGTTTTATGTTACTGATCCTCACTCTCCTAGACCTAGACCACTAGAAGGGGTCGTAACACCAGCCGTTGTCACATGGGGCAAGTCTGTTTCATTTAACCGTTTTCTTTGACCAAGGAAGGACAGTGTCCTTGTAAGCAAGGTATCTTGCCTTGGCAGCAAGATTAAAGATTAAAGCCATCAGTTTGTCACACACACTGGTGTGTGGTGAAAATTGTCCTCCGCATTTGACCCATCCCCGCGGGGAGCGGTGAGCTGCAGACATGGCCGCGCTCGGGAACTTATTTGGTGGTTTAACCCCCCAATCCAAGGCAAGGTAGAATTGAATAAAAGGGAAATTCTTGCAGCCCATTCATAGTAACACAACCTGTAAATACTGTAACTTCACAGAATTCAGCAGTTTAGGAGTTTTACAAGAGAATGTTTATTAGTAATTGAAGATGTAAATTAGCCTAGTGGCACATCACAATGGGCAGCAGTAGCTCAGGAGGTGGAGTGGCTGGCATCGGTATCGGAGGATTGTGGGATCTATTCCAGCTCCCGCCAGGGGTGTTCTACTGTTGTGTCCTTGGGCAAGACACTTCACCTGACTTGCCTATTTTGGTGGTGGTCAGAGGGGCCAATGGCGCAAAATGGCAGCCTCGCCTCTGTCAGACCGCCCCAGGGCAGCTGTGGCTAGCTCACCATCACTGGCAGTGTGTGAATGTGAGTTTGTGAATAATTGAAGTTTTTTGAGTGCCTAGAAAAGTGCATTATAAATCCAATCCATTATTATTATTATTATTATTATTATTATTATTAAGGTCTCCATAGACAAGGACAGAAGATGTGATCTGCAGCTACAAGAGACAGTAAATCAAACACTTGATCTAACCTTAACGCGTTTGATCAGCATTACGATTACATTTCTGACTTCATCAAAGAGCTGCTGGATGGGGATTGAATCTGGGTTCTTTCACACATTAAACTCTTTATTCCACTGAATTTGTTGCAGACTTCTCATGATTTAGTTTTCTTTAAAACAAGTACAATAGTACCTCATTTTTCTCCCACTTTGTATTCTCCTCATGAAAAGCAGACACCCAGACTCATCAATTAAAGTTCCCTCAAAGGAGAAAAGTTCTTGAAGGCTTTGGACAGGAGACTCTCCGGAGACAAAGTGATCAGATAAAGTTAGATGAAAAGCTCAGATCAGCTGCAAAAGTGAGCTGTCAGAGGGTTCGATGGGAATAAAAGAATCAGAATATTAAAGATCCTCTTTCATATAAAAAATATGGTCTTTCCTCACTTGTCTTTTATTTCACTGACTGATAGAAATCACAAGAGAACAGGTTTTACATTTTCCTGCTCAGATTTCAAACTGAAGTTAAAATGAAATGTGAAAAATATTGACGTCTCATCATTCTTTTCTCACCATCTGATAGGGAATCACTGAATCACTTATTTGCTGAAAGTTTTTTGTATTTTATAGGAACTCTTTTTATCATTTTGTACAGTTCTGTTTTAATTACCATAATTTTGTTTTATTCCATGTCCTTCTTTAAAATGAATATTCATGATCATTTTAAAGACCCAACCATGAGAGACATGGAGCAAACAAATAAAAGCATCAAACAGCAGCAACAAAAAGAGAGAGAAAAAAACAGACTGAGAGAAGTGCACTCTCAGTTCTTAGCCTCTGAGGATTTCTGCAAAAAGCTTCAGAAAAAAAGCCACATCATATGAAATAAATCAGACTTCAAATAAATTATACAGCAGCCCAAGCAAATACATGCTTTTAGATGAAAACAGTGGAATGGTCAGTTGTTGCTGATTCATTAATTAGCCACCATGAAAGAAAAGAAAAACATGGAGGAAGGCTGTTTGAGAAAATGGTGACACGTCTCATGACTGATGAAGTGACAGCTGATTCACACCGTTATGTTAAAGAGCAATGTGTGTTTGAGGTGTTTTTACAAAAAAGAAATGTTCTCTCCGTTTCAACCCTTTCAATGCCTGGTATATTAGATCATTCAAAAACCCAGATTAAAAATCTACAAATCATTTATGTGTTTATATATTTAAACTTCAACTCCTTCATTTATTTATTTGCTCTTTTTTAACATTAAGAACACAGTTGATTTTTTTTTTTTTACAATGGTGGCCTAGAAAGGAACAAATATTCTTGAGGGAACAACACAACCTTAAAAAAGATCAAACAATAGACAAATAAATACAAGATGCTTACATGTCCCCTACAAACTTTAAGTTTTTTAATTTCTGTGCACCAGAAATTTAGTCAGACAGGATGGGTCAACTTTAAGTGGAACTTACACGATTAATGTTTTTTTTAAAACAATTGACAGGCTAGACACACGCACATACATGCACAAACAAACGCATGCCCGCATGCGCGCACACACACACACACACATGCTGCCTCCTGTGAGTACCTGATCAGCGGTAGGTACTTGGAGTGGCCTGGAGGAGTAGCTGAGCGGAACCTTTGGTTAACTCACGCTGATTGGTTGTAACTCGGTATAAAATTACATCAGCAGACGTTGTCCAAAACAACCGGCATTAGTAAAATTTGCTGGTGAAGCAGAATGGAAGCGAAAGAAAATAAGCACCAATTGCGCTTAAATTTAAACTCCCAACACTGGAAAACATGACAGATTTCTCCCACATTGTCTTACTAAATTCCCGACATAGAAAAAAAACACAGCAGAATTCCCCCACAGCTGTTACTAAACTCCTGACACCAGAAAACACAAGGAAATTCCCCCACAACGACTTAATTCACAGGCCTTTGTTGTCTCATAGAGCGCTGTAAAAAACTGAGCTTCTTCTGGTCATTGAATGCAACACTTTACATCACAAAGCTGCTCTCATCCTCTGAATGGATTAACTGTTAACTTTTTACTACTCTATATCATAGAAAGTATTACTACTAGTTCATTTCTTTATTTTATTTTTGTTGGTGTGTCTGCTCTGTCTTTTCAAACCCCAGTGAGTCGTGACAGATTGCTGCTCATACTGAGCCAGGTACTGTTAGAGGTCTCTTCCTGGTAAAGAGGAGTTTTCCTCTCCACTGTCGCTACATGCTTGCTTAGTATGAGGATTGCTGTAAAGTCCCTGACACATTTCAGTGATTCGATGCAATCTGCTGGGTTTTCTGGAAACGTTTAACTAATTGGCATAATAAACTGAACTCAATGAACTCAATTGAAATGTTTACTTTGTAAAGTGCCTTGAGGTGACTCTTGTTGTGAATTGACGCTATATAAAAAAACTGAATTGAACTGAATTAAAAAAGGGGCGGCAACCACATACCTGTTACAAGTGGAAAAGCCTTAGAAGTGGATAAAGTCAGGTTGAGCCACACTAAGTAGATGCTTGTTTTGTGACATCTACTGCATCACTAAACCCATCAGCCAGGTTAATAGTGATGGTTATGTACAATCATCAGTAGAGAAATTATTTCCAATGTGGGCCTACAAAAATAACAATAAAGGTTGTCATTTTTACAACTTTACAAAACAAAACATTCTAAGTTTTTAAGTTTTCCTCCATGTTAGAGGGAAAAAGGCTCCTATGGGGTGATGTCATGAGATTACACAAAAAACATGTAAATTTAACATCAACTGGAATCGTTTGTTGCCAAGTGTTTATGGAGGGAACACATTCCAGTACTACTAATGGTTCTGAAAGCCACTTCAGAGCATCAAAGTGGATGGGTTGTGTCCAAATCTGGTGATGAGTTTCCAAGTTTGCATGGCTGCATTTTATCTTCCATCCTCCTCGGGTCCTCCATCCTTCATCTGAGCCCCAGCGGACTGACAGGTCGAGTCACCCTGGTATCTCATCATTAACTTCTATCAACACTGTGAGAGCAGAATGGATAGTCTTGCTTCCTGTGTCGTCACACCAGGCTTTGATGGAACATAAAAGGAGGAGGCGGGATGGGGGGTGGGGGATCTGTGCTGCTCACCTCTGTTAGGCTCACAGAAATATTCATCAGATTCTTTTTATTCAACAGCTATCACACACTTAGAGTTACAGTGAACTTCAAGAAATCACAAGGTTTATAAGGTTTGTAGAAAAGGGGATCTGAATCTCCTGACAGAAATCCTTAATGAGGGGATGGTTGTAATATTGCTGCAGAGGAAGCAGTTTCAAGGTACATCATTGAGCAGGTTCTGGTATGAAAACACACTTTGGTAATGAGTTGACCTTGACCATGAAGCTGGAGTTACAATAATGAAAGCAGGAATAAGAGCAGGCCACAACAAGGTGGTCGAAAGAAATTAATGTGATAAACATTCAAAAGCTGGAGGAATAGACTGCAATGATTTGAATCCGTCAATGAGTTCCCAAAGTACTAAACAAACAGTGTCCAACAGAAGGCAAAAACTATGTTCATTTGTAAATTGTTCTGTTGCTTCAGAGTAATTTATTAAATATATGGTTTTCACAAATGTGAAAAATCAGCACAGGTTTGCTCCAAAGGCTGCAAATAAGCTCATATGTTGTCTGTGTCAGAGAAAACATTAAACCAGCTGGTTTGTTTGATCTGATCCAATCAGAAAGGCAATTCAGTGTGCTTTTCTGGAGCAAGAACAGCAAAATCAACGTGACAGCATAGTTAAAATACACAAATAAATTTAGAACAAATTAAATACACAAATTAAATTCAGATTTAAGAACCAGATAAAAGGCAGAGATAAAGGGTGAGCAGTTACAGTGCAGAAGGTGCAGCATAAGATACAATCATTCATAGGTTAATGAATGTGTTTTCAATTTTGATTTAAAAGTTGGAGTTGGGGCACATTTGAGGTCATGAGGAAGCTGATTCCATCTGTGTGCCACATAGTAGCTAAAAACAGCTTCACCCTGTTTGGTTCTGACCCAGGGTTCTACCAGCTGACTGCTTCCTAACGATCTTAGAGCCCTGCTGGGTGTATATACTTGCAAGGAGATCTGACTTGTATTTTGGCCCCACGCTGTTGAGTGATTTAGAAACTAGTAGAAGTACTTTGAAATCGATTATGTAGTTTACTGATAACCAGTGTAGAGATTTAAGAACAGGAATGATGTGCTCAGTTCTTTTGGTTCTTGTTAAGACTAGGGATGTTCCGATCACTCCCGATCCAATTTAGTCATTTGATTTTGAGTATCTGCCAATACCGAGTGCCGATCTGATACTTTTCAGGAAAGCATTAAAATAAGAGGGAAAAAAGAAAACACATCCAAATTGTCCTTTAAGTTTCACTTTCACTTGTTTAGAAAGTGCATTGATTAAAAAATGTTTTAATATTATGAATATATTAAAAGTAGCAGCATTGCTCATATTTCAAGTTGTTTATTTCCTCAATCTGCAGCTGTATTAATCGATGTTCCCGTGAATGGGCAGGCATGTGGCTCCTCTGTTGGCAGGCTAACTTTTCCCTGCAGCTCAGGTGCAGCAGCAGACTTAGAAACCCCAACGTTTTGCTGTGTTTTGACAATTTTTTACACCCAATTTCAATTTTTTGAAAAACACGTGATCGGGCCCGATTTCCGATCACGTGATTGGATCGAAGCATCCTTAGTTAAGACTAGCAGCAGCATTCTGAATAAGCGAATTGCTTCACAATGTTTCACCAAGATTTATAACCAGAGTCTTTTTTTTTTCCTCTGCAACCAAGATGAGCAATAACTTATATCCTATCCTTCTTATTTCCATAGACAATAACTTCAGTCTTGTCTTTGTTTAACTGAAGGAAGTTAGACTGCATCCAGTCATTAACTTGCTCCAAACACTGACAGTCAGTCTAGGGGACCACAGTCACTAGGTGATAGCACAGATTTTGATGAGCAAAGTAATCATTTGGACCCTGGTTAGAAGATCAGTTCCCATGGCATAGTTGAAGACAAAGTTCCAAGCAGAGTCCCAGGCCCTCATTACAGAGTGGTTGTTGAATAGTTTTCACAAACTTTTGTTCCTTCGAGGCACTATGTGCAGACAGGCAGGGCAGGCAATGGCTTGTGGCAATTGCTAAAATGTTTGTCAAGACAAACTTTGAGCCAAGTAGTGACAAGTAGTGGTAAAGTTTGCTGTTTCACACTTGCATACAGGATCCTCCCTCCACAGTAAAAATATTATCTTGGCTTTTTGTTTGAATGCTGAATGCTGTTAAGAAAACAAAAAACGAACAAAACGAATGAACGAACAAATTGAATGAACCAAACGTATAAATGAAATGAATATAACAAACAAACAAATGGAACAAACGAATGAAACAAACACACGAAATGAACAATCGAACAAATCAAAACAAAACCAACTAAACAAAAAGAAATAAACTGTAGGACTAGGAGAAGGCCTTTTTATAGGCTAAAAGGTCAAAGACAAATGATTGTCCAGCAAAGGTCATTTCGCTGGGATACCATTTTGCAGCTACATCAAAACAAGGCTCATGTTTACGTCAACAGCTGAGACTTAGCCAAAACAAGGTGGTGCCTCCAGCTTGTTTATCAGAGTCTGCAGAAGCGGTTCTCAGTCCACAGAAGAGACAATAAAATAATCTTCGTTTGCCTCATAAAATGATTCCTTCCACTTACAGGTTGAAGAAGAAATGTTTTTCTAAGTGATTCAGTGCCTTAACTGCTTTACAGTAATTGGTAACTCAATGAATCAACAGTTTTGTTTATGCTTTTATCAGACCTCAAATACCACAAGTGATTTTATCTACTTGATGAATGATAATGGTTTATTATTCGTATAGTTACATATTACTATTACTATATATTAACCCTTTAGGCGCCAGAGTTTTTTCAAAAAAATATTAAATTCTGACATGACTATTTCAAAAGGTTGTAGCTTGAAAATGGTTGAAGATAAAGGTAAACTGTAAATGAGAAAAATCAGTAGGACCCAAAGTTTGTGTTGGGAGCAAATTCACTCATCTAATATGCATACTATGATGTAATCAGGCTGCCATATTGGAATGCATACTGTTTACAGATGTTCCTTCCTATTTGTACATGTTATTTTTAAAATTTTATTATACTTTTTTATATGTTTAATTTATATATACATATATGAAGTTCTTTTTACATTTTAATTTTTTATATTGTATTTTTTTATTTTTATATTGGCCTCACTCAAGACAAATGCTTTATAGCCATATTTGTCAGGTTATTTGGGCTTGTACAGCTTCAGGGTTGACCTTCCCTTGTATGTAATGATTATTGGATCCAAGGTGAGGGCCACAGATGTTTGGAATACATGAAATATTCATATAGATTATGTGACGCACGTTTACTTTCAGTTTCATGTTTACTTTCAGTTGCGTCTGCCGCTATTTGTGGCTTTTTTTTACATTCCCGCTACATTTTTCACCATTAGCTGTGTTTTTACTATCCTTTCTACAACCAGCGTGACCCGAACATGGTGGAATAAGCCTCAGATCATGTGTGTGCAGCCCAGGTGCAGCTTAATTACTCTCTTGAAGCACAGACTCACTGTTGCTGCACGCTTGGACTGCCAGTACCTATCAGCTGTTTCCGGAGTCCCACAGGCCAAAAACACTCGATAGGACTCTTTCTTCAGCTTGACAGCATCCCTAACGGCTGGTGTCCACCAGCAGGTTCGGGGATTGCCGCCACGACAGGTACCGACCACCCTGTGGCCACAGCTGCGGTCAGCCGCCTCGACAATGGAGTGACGGAAAATGGCCCATTCGGACTCAATGGCCCCCGCCTCCCCCGGGACGCATTCAAAGTTCTGTCGGAGATGGGAATTGAAGCTCCTTATGACAGGAGACTCTGCCAGACGTTCCCAGCAGACCCTTACAACACGTTTGGGTCTGCCAGGTGTGACTGACATCTTCCCTCACCATCGAAGCCAACTCACCACCAGGTAGTGGTCAGTTGACAGCTCCACCCCTCTCATCACTCGAGTGTCCAAGACATGCGGCCACAGATCAGATGAAACGACAACAAAATCGATCATCGGCCTAAGGTATCCTGGTGCCAAGAGCACATATGGACACCTTTATGCTTGAACATGGTGTTCGTTATGGACAATCCATGACGAGTGAAACAAACTAAAGGACCTCTTCATGCGGTTAGACAGAGAGCTCTTTTCCTCCTTTCCTTCTCATTTGCCTTGGAGACACATTGCTTGTAAGTTCATATTTGTTCTGAGTTTTTTGTGCATGTGTACATAAATGTTATGTAAAATTCATATGTTGAGTAAAAAGGGGGATTACATTATGAGTAATTAAATTGCCAGTTTGCAATTGTAAAACTACTGAAGTTAGAAATGTGAACCCTTTGTTGCTGTATATGCTTGGAACTAAAGCTGTGTAAATTTGTGTTTGTTTCAGTATACATAAAGAATGGAAAGATGAGAAACTGCATTTGACTTCCTCTGAATCCTGTCTGTTAGCTATCTGTCAGTGATACGTAGATGCTACACGTATCAAAGACAGAATAACGAGCACAGAAGTCCAATAACAAAACACCACTCGGGTTCAGATTAGGAGCAGGGTTCGAATTACGGGGGAGCTAAAGGGAGCCCGGCTCCCCTGAAAGGGCGCCGGGCTCCCCTGGAAGCCCTCGACTTACACACCCAGGGGGAGCCCGAACAAAGATCCAGTCCCTACATATATTACATTATTTATTTGGACTCTCAGCGTACCGGGTCTGTTTTTGGGCGGAGGATGGAGAGCGGCAGAGCGCTGATTACTGATGCGCTTCGCCGGGCAGCTGTGTCCTGCGCACGGCCACAGTAACATTCTCAAAGTGGCGCCACCAAAAAAAAAACATAATTAACACACGATCGTTCATGTTTGCTCATATTTTCTCTTTCATTTGTGCCTGATGCGCTCCGCTGCTGCAGCTCCCGTGCTTCGGTGACGTCACCTCACTGGAGCGGCCGCACAGCGCACATTCCGCTATTTTTGCGGTTGACAGATCTTTCTGATCTGCTAATTTCAAGTAACTCATTAGTTGAAAATGAAGAAGCCAGGCAGCAGTTTTTCTGGAGGATTGAGAGGAGATGCAGCTAAGACACAGACAGGACAGGAAAATAGTCGCATAAAAAAAACCCAAAGTGCTTGAAAAGTTACACGTTTGTAACTTTACAATAATAATAATTTATAAGTATGTAATATTTATTTATTTGATACAATTCAGATCACCCTCAAAACTCAGTCCCACACCCAGGGCCGTTTCTAGGCATTTCAGGGAC